>JAVJIF010011902.1:0-50000 GCA_038442645.1 Agave tequilana | reverse complement strand
TGCAGAACAAGCTGAATTCATGGCAGCAGTGACACGACAAAAAAGTATTTCACAGGAACAAAATTATATTAATTTAAATTTCTCATATTGAAACTGAAACTGTTACAGTTAGAAAACAAGGCAATGAAAAATGACACATTGCAAAAAGAAAAAAGATGAATTTCAGAATGAACATAGATACCTAGCTCCTCTAATAAGACTGCTAAAGGCTAACAAATATATTCTGTTTATAAATAGTTGATTCTAGATACTGAAAGGCTATGGCTATGATACAGCTCTCCCAACAGCAGTTGCCTTTTTCCTTTTCTGCTTTGCAGAAAAAGCTAAAATACATTTTATGTACAATGAGGCAGTGCTGCATACCTCTCATCTTCCATCAGGAGGACGACTCTCTTCACGGTCTTCCTTCTTCTGCATGGAAGAATGTAAGGCTTCTCAGGAAAAAAAAATCCTCAAATGTCTGAGCAAGCCATCAAACCCATACCAATAACTAAGGCACAAAAGAAGGGGCAATGATCAGAAAAATAAAATGATGGAAATGCATTAATTACCAAAGATAAAAGTTTAAAAATATTTGGCAAGAGAGGGTTTTACCATGTTCAATAATAGAAAGAGTTGTTCATCTTGGTCACCAGTAACCTGGGGCTGCAAGAAGTCAGAAACAATATTGAGATTCACCAAGATCATGTAAAAGTAATACAACAAAATATGAAACTATAGTTTAGTTTCAAAAGTGATACAAGAATAAGATCAAGAAAAGTTTAACAGTGTGTCTTCTCTAAGTTACAGTATAGTAACTAGAATGACCATAGCATCTGCAATTGTCTTGTAATAGAATTGCTGTTTGAAAATGCAGGAAGAATAAGGTTATAAATTTTGACCATTATAAATAATTTATAGATTACAAAACGATACCTACATTTATAAAGATTTTATCATAATGAAAGTAAAACCATTGTCTAGTCTAGCATATAATTTTCAAGAAAACTACCAAGAAATGGAAAGTTTAAAGTTTAGTTAACACATCTCCAGTCGCCCGAGAAATTGGATTCTCCACTGATGATCTTGAAGCAGATACAGAATAACTGGATATCCTAGGGGAATAGACCAACCATGGGAGGGGTTTGAACTAGAGGATTCTGAATATGAACAATAGCGGAGAGAGAACTAGGGAATGACTCAGCTTTGTCAGAAAGCATAGTACCTACATGAAAGGTGCATTATATGTCATTACCAATACATATGGCATAAAGAATTAAATTAGAATGTAATGATCTACAGAGTCCTTCAAAACTTTCAATCACAAAAAAAGGGCATCATTACCTGTATTTCTAGATGGAGAAAATATGCCCCTCTCAACATTCTCATACTGAATTGGCCCCTTATATTCCTATCACCATAAAAATTACCCCCTTGTGGGCCATATACATACTGGAATCTATCACCATATGAAGAACAATTACCCCATGATTGTGCTCTTTGTTGAGTCTCTGCCTCTATATATGAGAACTGATTTGAGACTGTTAGTGGTGGCGGCTGCAGAGGATAACCCTTATTTGGAACATGTGCATTGATTTTAGGCCGAAAATAATTTCCAGAATGTGTTGCTGTATAAGAAGTGAAAGGGCCAGACGAACCAGAAGGGCAGTGAGCCGCTGGCATCTGTTTCGGGAAACCATCATACCCATGACTACAATAAGGCACAGACTCCGAAGAAATCAAGTTGCCTTGGAAGTTATTTGGTTGTTGACTAATAGACTGTAGTTGTTGGTTTGGATTATTCTGCATAAATGATAAAAAAGGATTAATAAGCAAACAGGCACAGCACACCAGCACCACACACGGAGAGAGACTAATGGATGGAGAATACTCACGTGGGTACTGGAAAGGTGGAACTTAGTGACATCAGTGTTAGCATGAGATACTCCTAAGTGTTGTTGGAGAACAAGAGAAAGTGCAGCGGGGCAGGGTAGAGCCATATGTGGCGGAGAAGAGGGCAAAGGAGGCGGAGACGGTGGCAAGTCCTCAGGAAGGGGAGGAGCACAGTGCAAGGACTGATGTTGTTTATGTTTATAATGACCATCAGATGCAGTTTCAGAGCCTGAAACATGGCAACTGGAACTGACTTCAACTCCACAAGGGTGGGCAACATCCGCCATCTCAAGCTCTCCATCAACATCTTCCAAGATACGCCAGTGCTTCTCATTCGGAATTTCAGCTGTTCCCTTCTCATCTTCAGCCTCCACATTCTGTTCGGGAGTAACCGCTTCAAAGCTTTTCTCATCATTGCTTCCTTCTTCATCTTCAAGCAAACGAGGATAAATAAAATGCTGTAGCTGAAAACTGGTGTTGCTGATAACCACAAAACAAAACTAGTCAACAATAGGGGGGACTGCAGCAACTACAACATAACTATTCAAATTACGGCAACTAAGCATTCCTAGCAAGCATCAGTTCTAGCAAAACATAATCTGAAAATGGGTGGAACAGAAGGTGACACGCTTAAAAAAACTACAACTTGTGCAGAATAAATTTGCATGAATGCGTTCATTATCATCTCCACTACTGAAGTATCCAAACTTCGTCCAATCAATCAGAAAGAAATATTCTCTTACCTTATTTCATGGTTGCTTACAAGGAGGCTTGCAAAATACTGAATCAGAAAAAGAAACAACCTAGCAACTGTGACCAAAATAAGTGTCATTGATGGAAATCCATCAAGAAAACATCCATCTAATCAACAACCAGCCCCATATGTTCCACATTGCTGAAGAACGTAAAATATCACCATCAACGTCGAACTTCTATGTTCCATTATTAAATCATGTGCTTAAACTATATATCTCATTCTGTAGAAAAAAGTGGAACCTATAATAGAATTGGATAAAGATGGTTTCGTGGACAATGAAAAGTTAGATTGAGTGCTCAGTTAATTGGCATGCCTTAAAACAAAAGGTCAAGCCAAATCCTACCAATATTTGCAGTTCATCAACAGATCATATCCAAACTATTTAGTTTGTTAGTTTCTTTTATCTTGGGTTACTCCACGTCTACATTTCGAGCTTATCATGCAAGCTTAAAGGTGTCGTTGAAAAGAAAAAAAAACCAAAAAAGGGTGATCAGCCATTAAATGAAGATATCTCCAACTCTTTTTGGGCCCCATCAAGCAGAACCTAACTCCAACAAGAAAAATACAATTTTGAAGGAGAATAACAGTGAATGCTTCCAAAGGAAAAAAGAATTTTACGGAAGAAGTGCAAGAAAGGAGAGAAGACAACAAAATCAGACCTAAATGACTAAATATGCAAATCACAATTCGTAGCAATCAAATATCATTTCATGAGTAGCCTGATATTCTTAGTACAAATTGAACTTATTTTGCACTTAGAAATATAGTCCGGAAAATTCTGATTAAAGACAAAAATAAAGACAAAGGGTATGTCTGATTCCTAGTCAACCTCTCTTTCAGCTAGTACAAATTTGATTCCAGCCAACGAGACTCCTTCCAACAACTCCCATAATAAAGCTCGGAATTCACCTTCAAGAAAATAAATCCTGGTCCTAAACCAACTCAAACGAGTAACTAAGAGATAAAAAAGAATAAATAAAGATTAATTGAAACTAATAAGAGAATTCTATCAATATCGAGAGAGAGAGAGAGAGAGAGAGAGAGAGAGAGAGAGAGAGAGAGAGATACTATCAAAACAAAAAACCTTCAGATAACTCCAGGGAAGCTTGTAGGCTTCAATGAAGCATCCCGTGCTAGGAGCGTGCACCAGAGGATTTTTGCATTAACTTGCCCCTGTATCTATTTTTTCCCTGTTTTCTGTTGAGATTGGGTGTAGACCAGTTGCTGGAGGAGCATTCTGGGCATTGTGTTTATATGCCATAAATGAATAAAGTTTTGAAGCGCCTGGACTTCATGTCTGATGAATAAAGGGATTTCGTAAAGTTTCTCAAAGGATTTTCTCTCGCTCCCCTTTCCACTTGAACTCCCTCATCAAGTTGTCTTATATTGCTGACTTATATATATATATATATATATATATATATATATATATATATATATATATATATATATATATATATATATATATATAGAGAGAGAGAGAGAGAGATAGATATATATATAGGGGAGAGTGAGGGAGGGGGGGGGAGAGAGAGACTTGGGTACATGCGGAAGGATTCGAGCCCGAATTCTTTCCCCTCAAATTCAATCCCATGACATTCAAATACAAGATCCACTCCGTTGAAGTTGATCTACATTGTTTAAAGTAACTAAAAATCAAAAATCAAGTGTTTTGAATAGTTTTTTTTCCTTTCCATCTAGTAGGCGCAAAATAAACGACATAAATAGTGAGTTGGTTAGCTTAACGGTGTATAATATTTGAAACCTAACAAAAATTGGACTGTGGAGTTTTTTAAATGTTTAAATCATGATCAAATAGTCGAATCATAAATTTATAAGTCTAAAGTAATAGATCTTAAGTGAAATGCTATTTTCAACCGTCCATTTTGCGCCTACTTATTTGATGGGCAAAAAGTATTCAAAACACTTAATTTTTTATTTTTAGTTATTTTAAACAATAGGTCTGTTTGGTTGTCGTAATTGGCCGTAATTCGTAAGTTGTAATTGGTAAAGTCTTTTACAGTTGTAAATGAGTTACATGCATGTAAATTTTATGGTGTTTGATTGGTAATATAAAGTTGTAAGTGGAAAAGTGTATTGTGCTTTACGGTGTTTGGTTGTCGTAATGCGTAAGTCGTAAGTGAAAAAGTTGATCACAAAATTAACTATTTGGTGATTTAAAAAGTTTTAATATTGCAAATAAATATTAAAAATGCTAAATATTAAAAAAAATAATATTAACATAAAAAATAATACAAATTTGCATGACCACAGAATTAACTGTAACTGGGCTGTAAGTGAGTAGTAATTGGGTTGCAAGTGAGTGGCAATTGGGTTGTGTAAGTCTTTTACGAATTACGGTCCAAACAAAAGCCGTAGTTGTAACTGGGTTGTAAGTCATTTACGAATTACGGACTTTTATGCGAAACGAACGGCCCCAATGTAAATCAACTTCAACGGAGCCGATAGTGTATTTGAATGTCGTGAGATTGGGTTTGTGCGGGAAGGATTCGGGCTCAAATCCTTCCGCGTCTCTCTCTCCCCCCCCTATATATATATATATATATATATGGGGAGCCTCCCCATATATATATATATATATATATATATATATATATATATATATATATATATATATATAGGGAGGGGGGGAGAGAGAGAGAGATGCTCTTCTTTTTACATAATTATGCTCTTATACAATTTATGATTAAAAATAGAGTTCCACACTACAGGAATTCCTAAAATTAGTGTGAAGGGATTTTAAATATCTGTTTTTTTTTGTGGAGAAAACATTTTGCCTTTATCCTCAAGTAAAGACCTTAAAATATTTTAAAATTCATTTTTCATAGATTCTTATCTTACTACACCCATGTAGGCCATATTATTCTCCCCATCCACCAGTAAAACAGGTTAGAAGTGGATCCAGTGCTAGCTGGAAAACCTGTACAGCAAACAACCTTGTCACAAAGAACTAACTATAGTCACCCAGCTAACCTAAATTAATCCCAAGTAAACTGGGCAGCCTCTAGACTGGTACCTAGATGTCATCCTATGTTATTCCTGATAGCACTGCTAATGCTAGACTGCACACATCTGATGATATATGTTCTTTCAACTAAGTTGAAGACGAGCAAAGAAACATGATTACTAGTTGAACAAAGTAAAATATTAAGCATATATATTGAACAATAACAACTATGTCATTGGCCTTCACAGCTCAGCAAACAAAAGGATTTCATAGTTAATAGCCATGCCTAGAAAAGAGCAGTCACTGATCCACCAAATTATAAGAAACACACCAATATCAGAAGCCACTCATAAAAGTTTCATACTATATCACACAAGCAAATAAGAGTTGAAATAGTATAAAATAGCAACCACAATGCCTATGCAGGAATATGTGCATCAGGTAAAGAAATTGTCAACATTTTAGTTAGCACAGTCATTTAGCTAGGCCTGATTTTGAAATAAACCATTTATTGCCCAAGAAAAATTAGAATAATTAGCTGAACTGCCAAGGCATCAATCAGAATTATTATGTTGTCATTTTTTCAGGTAACTATGCAAACAAAAATCTTGATTTTCAGTAAGTTTTATGACAAACTTGTTTTCAAATTAATCAACTATCCTCAGATGAGTCACATACCATGTAACAGAGAAAGGAGGCGACTAACAACATGAAAAGACAAATTTAAAGTGTGCCTTCCATACTCGTCAACAAACATTCCCTCCATTTCCCGGATAGGATCATTAAGAGCGCGCTCTGTTCTTGATGGACAACGTGAAGAAGAACTAGTTAATGATGTTTCATTTACAGATTCAAGTTCCTGGATATGATGCCGCACTATGGATTCTGGAAGGGTTTTCCTTTCTAGCCAGAGTCTCGAGACCTTTTTCCAAAAAGAAATGATATAAAAAATCATCCTAAGACAAAGAAAATAGTAAAAGCTGAAGGGTGCTTACCTTGAGGCATTGTCTACGGTTTTCCCGTGCAGCATTTCCATGAGGTGCAGCAGCAGACAATAACCGAGGAAGCACTGACTGGACAAGAGAAAGGTATGCAGCTCCGGCTCCAACTGGAGATTTTTAAATAAGTTTGTCTGGAAGAATATTTCAAAGAGTCAAGCCCGCTGAATAGCAGGCAACAACTTGCATCTGAAAAATAAATACCTTTTTGACTGCGTGAAAATTGGGTAATCGAATCTGGGTAATCGAATCTACAAGGAAGAATAAATCAATTCGTTTATACAAGCTTGATTCTCTTTCCAAATGCTGAAGAAGAATTTCAATTACCTAAAAGTGACAAAATAATACAGCAAGAAAATAACCAGGGTCAATTACCACAAGAAACAATGCATAGGCAGAAATATTTATTCATCTTCAGAAAGTTCTTTCAAGGACAACAAAAGCTCAACATGACTATATTGTCACGGCATAGATGGTTAACTTAAATAAGTTTTGTTTGGGGGGGAGGGGGCATACAAATCAGATTATTCTAAAAATTATAGGCTCCTAGAGTCTAGTTTTTGTCGAAATGTAATCAGTATACAAGAACTCCATGAATACTTTTTAACTAAGTCCTGTGTAGTGCAAAAGAAGCTGCTGAAACCAAATGAGGCGAAAAGGTTTGGAGTCAACTGATTAAGTAGTTTGATTTGTAATTTCGTAGGTATTGAGGATTGAAAAATGCTTAGATTCACTTCTCAAAAGGAAGCGCTGATAAAATGATGACAGTGATGCCAGACGCTATGGAAGTAAACAAGGGCACCCCAGCCTACTGCTTCTCTGAAAACAATATAAACCAAACACGCACCACCGTATCCAATAATCTTATCATAACAACAAAACATGGGAGTGAAGATGTGTGAACAAGTTGGTTCCAAATCGACACCAAGTAATTAAAACATCTTGACATTAAAAGGTGGAATTATGAGTGTCATCCCAACATCGCTCTCTTATACCTGACTACCTGAGTTACCCTAATTGATGGGGTTCTCTGCTCTCTTAATGTAAGAGGCTATGGTTCGACGTAAAATTGATCATTGCTCTCTACAAAGTGCACCAACATAAGGGTAACCCAGCATACTATTCTGTGCCAGAAGTTAATTTAAAGCACTTCTTAGAAAACCTGCTTATTACCCACTGTTTTTTAATTTATATACGAGATAAACTTCTGGTTAACCATGGGATGCAAATGCTAAAAGACATATTGCTTCATTAGAAATGCAGCAAGATGGCCTGATCACAAATATATGGAACTTCCAGAGTTAATTACAGTCACTATTTAATGCCTAACAACATTGACAACAAAACATGAGGAGAACTCAAGTTACCCAAGGATTATGTGGTATCAAATCCATGCAATATTTGATGAGAAAAGGTAAAAGTGCAGACTGACCTCTCTAGCAATCCCATATTTCGCACAGTCAATTGCCACGCGTGTTGCACGGCCAATACTATCTTTTGTTCTGAACAATGTAGAAAGCAAAGCTTCAAAAGATCTCCGTGCTACATTAGCTTCCACGGGCCGTTAATTTGTTAAACCCCGTCTCCCTGACCACTAAATGGATTTCTGCTATCATTCTGTAGATTATGAGTCCAATCATCTGTAGCAGGTCTATGGTAGATCAACAAATTTCGAGGTGAACCTCGTATAGAAAAATCACCCCTATTAATTACAGATGGACTTACTACAGAATCTGCAAAAACCATCCCCTCCATGACATTATCTGGAAATGAGGTAGATCCAGACAGAAGACGTTTTGCTTGGGCAGCAGCTATCAAATCCTTCATGGGTGTCAAATCAGAAGTACCCCAATCCTTTGGGGTTACCTTGTGTTTGACTTCTCTAGCAACATCTGGCCTATAAAAACAGGATACGAAATATCATTAATTTCAGACTTTTTAAGGATGGATGAAAGAGCAATGAGTTTGTATTTTCTTCTTTTCTCTCTCTTTTATCTATTTCTATTTCTTTAATTCTTTTTCTTACGTTATGGCGTGGGTAGAAGTATAACTAAATAACTGCTTGGAATTATTGAGTTTAATGGGTTTTTTTTTTTCAAATATGTATACATGCAAAAAGAAAATAGACCCAGACCCTCTCTCTTACTCCAAATTTTCTCACGCCATAACTCCAGATTCAACCTTAATTTATTTAGTTTATTCGGTCCCATATATAAACATCAATTTCCCCGCCAGCTTACTGAAGAGCATCAGACAAACCTAACTTTACCTATCAATTATCATAACTCCACATGTCTAACCGCACAAATTTTCAGTCCAATTATCATGTGTGTGCGTGTGTGTGTGTGTGTGTGTGTGTGTGTGTGAGAGAGAGAGAGAGAGAGAGAGAGAGATCTTAAAATAGGAAACAGAATACAGAATAATCAGGTGCCAATCTACCAAATCAAGCAGAGTGAAGTCCTTACAAAGACCAAGCACAAAGTAGGTTAAACTAGGTAGTAGATATCGGTATCGGCCAATAATTTCTAATGTCAATATCGGCTAAATTGGTCATCAAATCAGCTAAATAGACCATATCAGCAATATCGGTCCTAATATTAGCTGATTTTATAGGGCTGATATCATATCGGATACCTCAAAACCCAATACAATATTGCCGATATATATCGGAATCGGTTGATACTTGAAATCATGGTAGATATACATAACATGGATCACTTTAACTTATGCATGTAGTTTAGCAGGTGGAAGTCATATTCAAATGTCTCAATCTTAACTACCTCAATCTTAACTACATGTTTCCACAAAAATAATGATAAGGCAATGAGTGTACTTGACTTTGTGAAATGTTCCAGAACAACAAGCTGAAGGCAGCTCATAATGATTTTCCAAGAGGACAATGAGATTTATGTGATAAAATAGGTCAATCACAAAGAGTGAAACCTTTCAGAGATCAATCAAATTTCAAAGTTGAGATTTTTACTAAATCCATGTCTTGTAAATTTATTTTGGAGCATATCAAATCTTAACACATGATAGAGGACCATTGAAAGAAACACAAAAAATTACTCTACTTGGAAAAAATAAATAAAAAGAACTATCCCCTACAACTTTATATACAAAATAATATATATGAACTACAGCTTAGAAAATTGTAATGGGTAAAAAAAAAGATATAATTAATAATAAAATAAAACCTAATTTGGAAAATCAGTAATGATAGATGGAGGGACTTGCATGTCTCTAGCTTGTATGCTTTCATCTGACTAAAAGCTTGGAGACTTTGCAGATCCAAATGTGTTACTTGCAGTAAATGCAACATCTGTAGCTGAATGGATCACAACAGTCCCATTCAGGGGTAAGAACTCTGTTACCCTCTTTAGAACTCATAACAGAAACCGGCTTCTCCGTAGCCAGTTCAATACTTCCGCTTTGCCTTACACGCGCTGCTTGAGGATAGGAGCATTCCTTACTTCCTTGCAAGGTCTCATTCTCATTTTCAATTTCCGATGGTGAAGAAAACTAATCTGATATGCCTTCATTAGAAGTATTTGTTTGGTTCTCAACAAATGAACAAGGTTGGATATTTTTTTCTTGAAAATCTATACATGGTATTTTACTAGTAGATGGCCCATCACATTCTTTGATACCTACCAGCATCTCCTAGCAGTCTTTATTTTGTGGGCTCCTCAAACTTCGAGTGAGAGAGCTATCAGGTTCCACTTTGGAAGGTGTTAGCATGGGTACCGCCGGATTTTGTGGGGCCAAACTTGGTGATGCCAAGCCTGGTGACAATCCAGATGCTTCAATGTGAAATGCAGTGCTGTCAGAAGATTGAACACACGCTGACCTCATAGGACTCCCAACATTCCCATGAACAGGCTGATGGAGTAGATCTGCCTTTGGGGAATCTGTGCAACCATTGGAAATTATCTCCATGTCGCTTGAGGCTTCAGGAGAATCATCTGTAGCTTCAGCTGCATTTGCAGACATAGCTTTCAATGCACGATGTAGGCGCTTGGATGGAGGCAAAGCTGCTTCAACATCCAATGTGATACCTTTCAGTTGGAGCTTATTAACCTTCCAAATCCTTGGGTCTCTTCCTGCAGTAAGAGAACAGTCAACCAGTGAAGAACTTGCTGATTCCTAATCCCTAAGTGAGATCTCATCTGCAGGGCTATTTGCTGGGCTGGAGGATTTACTACACGTATCAGATTCCTCCAATAATGTACCAGTTCTAATTTATCTTTTTTCTCAACAAATTCGTTGAGCTTTGTCTCCTCCACAGAAGATTTGCCCAACGGATCCTTGCTCTTTTCACCAAAGGGAGATGTTCGTCTCTGTCAGCCTTACTAAAGGTTTCAACTATTTCCTAGCGAGAATTAAGAGATTCAGAGATTTTTTCATGCAACTCAACCAGCAAGTCTGCCTTCTTTTCCAACGTAGCACATTCTAGAGTATTTGTACTTCGCTTTCTATTAAGTTTTCGTTTTTTCTTAAGAATCGCTGCTTTAATGGGCAGCTCAAATTTTCCATTCAGAGTGACAACATTCAAACCCAAATCTTTATCCATGTGTCTGTTTCCAGACTTCTCTAATTTGCAACTAGATTTCAAGATACCGCCTTCTTCCGCGTCAGATCTTGTTGCGGTTTTATTAGATACAGTATCCTCAGTGCAATCATTTAACGGCAAACCAGCAGAAACCGGTAAAACCCCATTACAGCACAGTGAGACATGCGCCACGTCTCCACTCAACGTCCTGTTCAGAGTATATTCTTCCTCTAAAACATTACAAACCAAATCACTACCAGCGTGTTCAGCAGCATTCCCAGTCATAGGCGACTTGTGAAATCTACCAGGATCACTGCCTAATGAACTTCTAGTACTCCGAAGGGATGGCACTCTCTGTATGACAAAACTTTGTAGAGATCCGTCTCTCTGTCTCTTCCTTGTAGTAGTTGTAGTAGACAGAGGACTCTGCCTGAGTTGATCAAGTATGGATACTTTTTCACTCTGTGATTCAATATACTTGCATTCTGAGGATCACATTCCAGAGAGGTCCCTGGAATTTCTTCAGGATTTACCACATTGTGGTTTTCAGCAGAGGCACATACAGCTTCTGATTGATGGTTGTTGTTTACAACAGGCCTGATTTCTGGACTGTTTCTGGATGATTTGCTTCTAGAACCTTCGACTTGCTTGTTATGTGAATTATTGCCTTCATCACCTGAATTAGCTCCGCTAAGGTTCTCCCTTTTTTCATAGATGTCAATTATTTCATCAACTGCGCGGACAAAATCTGCCCATTTACCGTGGCGCTTAACTAACAGAGATTTCTTTTTCTCCTCCGTGAAAGCTTCAATATCAGCATGATTGCAAAAGGCACTGCACAATAAAGTTCCCATGTCAACTGATCTGTTAAAAAATCAAATTAATAACCCTTCTCAGATTAAAAAAGGTACCTGGAAAGTAGCACAAAAAATCATTCATTAGCATTAAAGCAGTACCTAACAAATTTGAGCGGCACCTAAAATAAGATATAGTTGAAGGAAAGAGACAAAGCATTCATCAAAATTAAAATTAGAGAATAGCTAGTAGTAAAAAAGAGGAGGCCATGAAACTGAAGGCAAGGACAACAGTGCAGAAATCAAAATTCAATGGCAGTACCTAAAATAAGATATAGTTGAAGGGAAGGGACAAAGCATTCATCAAATTTAAAATAAGAGAATAGCTAGTAGTACAAAGAGGAGGCCATGAAACTGAAGGTAAGGACAACCATGCACAAACCATCCCTTTCCACCTCATTTTAACAAGTATAATCTTGTCAACATATTTCATTAGAGGCACTCGTTGAAGCTTCAAAATCTACAAGGCAAATCAATTCATAGGCATTAAATGAATGCTGCCATAAAATTAATGCATCTGAAACTTAAAATCTCCCCGTTGATTTTATTAATACATGAAGCAATTCAGCTTTCAATAAGAGGCGAGACCACTGCATCATGGTGTTAAAGCTACTTTGTAGAGGCCAAGGAGTCTGGAGTTTCAAATCCTCCTTGCATCAGTCTACACCCTATTCTCAACCCAAAAAGGAAATGAATAAGAGAATACTAGAAATTAGACAGACTTAGAAACAGTCAAAGGGCATTTACAAGGGATTGTGCAAAGACATGCATATAAGAAATTTGCCTTCTCAATCCTATTAACATGGCAACTATGTCTTTGCTTGAAAATTTTCACCAAAATAGGATGTGATTCCAGTATCACTGTCCACTATCCTAATCCCACAGTCACTTCAACTTCATTGAAGATCAGTTGCTCAACTGAAATATAACACAAATATCTCAAGACAATACACAAAAACATGGTTATTTACATCTTACAGATACAGGTCCCCTTCATCCTTGTAGACAATGAAAATAGAAACAAAAGATGGGAGCTGCGTGTATGCAAAGATCACAATGCAAATTGCAAAAAGCTAATCACCCTATGACATGCCTACTCCAACCAGCAGAAGGGAGACACTGTGTGCCATACAGGAACAAGGTTGCAAACTGTACTAGCATAAGAAGTTTACTGGAGAAAGAAATTGAAATGTCGTACTGGAAAAATAAGATTAAAATTACTAAATTTCCAAACAATTGCTGAGATTTTAGGAGCTCTTAGAATGACTTAATCAGCCGATATTTATTTCCTTGATAGTAAAATATTATGTCCAGAAACTAAAAAAAAATTCAAATACAATAATCGAAGCATTTAAAAGTCTACTTATGCTCAATCTATACCAAGGATTACATGTTACTTCCTCAAGTGTGTCTAGAAAAAACAAAGGTAAAAACCCTAAAATTCTTTAAAAAGGCAAATGATCGACAAGTAGTTGATTGCTTTAAAAAAACAAAAGTTACAAAAAACCATTTAGATGGATAGTTCTCTGGACATAGAGAAAATTATATCTAAGGCTACGGCTATTGAGTTGTATCTCTTGATAATAAATTCTACGTGGACCAAGCTATAAAGTGTAGTTAAGCACTTGTAGTTGAAGAGTTTGTTCAACATACACTCTTCATATAGCTATCTGGAATACCGCATTGAGTAACAGCATGTTGTCTATTAAAATAACTGTTAGCTAACTTATGTAAAATTACATGATAAGTGATACCCTATCCCCAATTATAAATCTGCTACTCTTTAAAAAAAATGGAATTGCAGACGAAAATGCAATAAGAATGTTCTGGAGAGGAAAAGAGAGATGACAGAAAGTTGCAAAACACATATATATGAGTGCATATATAAGTATGCACCAGCCAATAGAAGTAGACCTATGCGGCAAAGAGAAAGAGATGAGGAGGGGTGAAAGGCAGAAAACAGAAGGGGGAACCACCGTTGTTGCTGGCTCGCTTTCAACTATACTGTTATGAAGAAGAGGAAGAAAGATGGGTTGTGCTTTAAATAGTTAACCGTATTATAAAAAGAAGGGGGTCAGACACGCTTTAGTAGTTGCAGATCAGTCCACCCACTTCAGAACTTCTGCTTGCTCTTCCTCGTGAAGAAAGAGCAGAAAGTAGAAAGGCAAGGGAAAGCAAGCAGTTACCGCCACAGACCCCTTTTGCCCTTTGTAAACTTGTCAGCATCTCTTCCTCCCTTTTTATCTACCTTTCCGCCTTCCTCCTTCCACTTTTTTTTGAACATTTTTATATATGTGGGTATGTGGCACCCCAACAGCGTGCTCACATTCTTGAACATTGGAGATTATTGGATTTTCTGACTAAGTGGAGATGATATAAGAATACAATCAAAAACTTGGTTCATTCCAGAAAAAAATGGGCATGTTGGCTTTTGGGTCTAAGTTAATGTTATAATCATCATTCAAAATAAAATGATTATTTATCATGGTTTCATCACTCTACACATGAAACCTATATTGCTTCAGCTAGGAGAAAAAAGAACTGCGCACAAGAAAATACGAAAAGTTTTCACACTAGATACACAGAATAGTAGTATAAAATCATAATTGAGGTCTGATTTACTGTTCCTCAATATACTGATATCTTATATAGGCATGAACTCAAATAATTTTTTAGTAATGATATTCCTAACTCTCCACAAACAACGTGGAATTATGGAACCTCAATTTCCAGTGTCCTGCATCAGAACAAAAAATTGAGCTGCTATGTCAAAAGTAGAAGGCAAGGGAACATTGTCCCCTTATCCATTTCTTATTCGCATAATCCGTTAAATGCAACAGTGCAGCATTATGTATGAGGGCTGTCTTGAAGCTTTTATCTAAGGCCAAGTGTAAACAACTTAAATATTCCATCACCAAATACTTTGTGTCCCTCCACCTCTTCTATATATGTTGCATTTTCTCATACAGTCATACTCTTGTATATCGTCCTGAGTCTCCACAATTCTATATATGTTGCATCTTCTCATACAGTCACACTCTTGTATATCGTCCTGAGTCTCCACAACTGCAGATCGCAGTTCAAATAAGGGATGTTAAGGAGATAATAAATTGGAACCATCCAGACAAGGGCTAAAACTTGGTGAAAAATCTTGTTTGAAGTAAGAACATTAAAGGGTAGTATTATTTAGCAATCCTAAACACACCCAAAAGTATCAGAGGATGCTGAACAAAACCTAGGTCCACAGAAAGGGGAGAAAAGAAAAGAAATAGTACAGTTGTGTATGACATTAAAATAAAAAGAAATATATTTCAAAGTTCAAGATAAGAACGAAAATCAAAACTCCAAACTACATGGGAAAAAGCATTCTCCTCTTTCCACCTTCCCCAATTTGTTTATATTTCTACCTACATAGGAAGTTCCTTTTTTAGCCAAACGAGGGTTTTTGCTTGGGGGATAGTGAATAATAAGTTCAAGGCAGTAACCAATACAAATATCATTAAGTGTTGGAAAAGTAGAACATTAAAAACTTAGGGAAGTCGTGGAATTGTGAAACAAAACAAGACCCAAAGTTTGAGCAAAAGAATATCCGCTTGTTCCCCTCTCCTACTTCTCCCATTCTGCTCTATCTTTTGTCCTGCGATATAGTGTGTCTCATTCCTCTCTTATTCATCTCCTCTTTAATAAAAATTAAACAATTAAAACTACAGCTGCTTCCAGTTACCATTCGTGCTCAGTTAAGGAGAACAGGACACAAGCAGAAGAGGTAAAACTAATTATCTAATAATTGAATTCAAACATTATACATTACACCATTGTAGAAGCATTTGCTGCCACCTTTGGCCCTATTGTGCAAACAGAACATTCATTGCTCCTACAGTTCCTATTATGTACTTACACTATGCAGTGCCTGTAAAAAGGAAAACCCAAAACTGGGAAAACCCAAAAACAGACGTACTAATGCTCCCCTGCCCTCTTCTTCCAACTTATGATGATGCCTTCTGCCAGCCTCGGTTATTTCAAGTGACCCAGTAATTTTGCTTATAAATTAGGCAAAGTCCTTTAATTCTATGAAACACCAGTAATGTCCTACATTGAGGCACAAGAGTTTTGCAAGGGGAGCCATACAGGCAAAGAATAGGACGGACATCTGCTCGCGACATATTACATAACATTTGGGTAGGACAGCATGGAACATATTTCAAGTCTTTTTGAATTTTTGCCTCAAAGGTGGTGCAATATAGCTAATATAATGATAGCGGAGAGCGACCCCCTCCCTCATAGGACAGTAAACACCCCCCCCCCGCCTCATTAGTACCACTATATGATGTAAAACCACCTGGATCGCAATCACCTTCAAATCGTAACCAAAATTTAAATTGAGGAAAAGATAAAAGTTGGGTTTCCACCCCTTGCACGGGCTTCTCACCCTAAACTCGAGAGCAGCTGAACTCAAGAATTTAACACACAATTTGAGGAAAAAATTTTAATCATTCATTCATTCATTAATTTCAACAAGATAGTCTAGGGGGCCTTATATAGGCTTTACAAAAAGAGGACTACTGGGAAATAACCAATGTGGTACTAAACGTCCACAAAAGAACAAAAATAAAAGGAACACAAATAAAACTAAAACATCTGCTCTAAAACATCTGCTATCAATAAAGCCTGAAACAAGTCCCATCTAAAGCCATAGAAGACCAGCGCGTCGCCTCCTGAAGTATACTCGATCGAACCTGCTTCTGGGCGGTGGCATGATGTCCTCATCAATTCCCCCCGGGTGGAAAGAACTCGACCCTGTCGAGTGTGGGGGACAGAACTGTTGTCTGCTATGATAGTGCTCCAGTCGATCAGGATCAAGATGCTGGAGGTCTTCCTCGGTAATCCAAGAATTTTCTGAATCAGGTTTTCCCGTCCACTTAATGAGATAGCGTCTCGTCCCTTCATCTCCAGTAGAGATAATCTGATCATCCAAGATAGAATCTATATGTTCTGTTGCATAGGACATTTTAGGGGGAAGTGGAGGTAATAGGGGGCTCTCAGAAAGAAGGTCTTGGCTTGGCTCATCCACAAATGGATCAGAAGGGGTATCAAAAGTACCTCGATATGGAACCAAATCCTCAACATTAAAGGTGCAACTGATGCCAAAGTCAGGTGGGAGATCCACCACATAAGCATTTGAATTGATTTTCTTGATAATCTTGAATGGCCCTGCACTTCGCGCGTGTAATTTCTTCACGGTTCCTGGCGGAAACCGTTCGGGTCGCATGCGGACCATCACATAATCTCCGACATTAAAAGATCTTAATCGGCGATGTAGATCTGCAGAAACTTTATAATCAGTATTATTTTTCATTATCTTGTCTCTAACTTCCTCATGTAATGCATGGATATGGGATGCAAATGCTGATGCGGAGTCTGATACCCTATAATGATGATGAGCCATGGGAATTAAATCAATGGGTTGCCTGGGCTTAAAACCGTTTACTATTTCAAAAGGACTGAGACCCGTAGTCCTATTGACAGATCCGTTATAAGCAAATTCAGCCATAGGCAAAATGAGATCCCAAGTTTTTAAATTTTCTCCAACTAGACACCTGAGGAGATTTCCTAGCGATCTGTTTACCACCTCGGTTTGACCATCTGTCTGTGGGTGAAAGGCGGTTGAGAATTTCAGTTTGGTGCCCATCTTATGCCAAAGTGTTTTCCAGAAATAGCTAACAAACTTAACATCCCTATCAGACACCATGGTTTTAGATATCCCGTGCAACTTTACGATATGATCAAAGAATAAGACAGCCACTCGAGACGCATCTGAGGTCTTGGAACACGGGATGAAGTGAGCCATTTTTGAGAATGGTCAACTACCACTAGAATAGAATCGTGCTTTTTTTGAGTTTTGGGCAGCCCTAGTATGAAGTCTAGGCTCACGTCTTGCCAGGGGCACTTAGGTACAGGAAGAGGAGTGTAATGTCCAGCAATCTGCTTTTGTTGCTTGGCCAGTTGACACGTGCGACATTGGCTAACTACTTTAGAGACATCTCTTTTCAGACTCGGCCAGTAGAATCGGTGTTCAACGGCCTCAATTGTCTTGTTCTGACCGAAATGTCCCGCCAGACCTCCAGCATGTAGTTCCCAAGAGAGAAAATCCCTGAGGGACGTACAGGGAATACACAACTTACGGAATCTGAAGAGATAACCGTCTTGAAGGAGAAAACCGTACATCTCACGAACAGGGCCGTCTCGTAACGTGATATAAATTTTCCCAAAATCGGGACATGATTCATACTCCTCTTTTAATTTCTCAAATCCCACCACTTCTGTGCTCATTGCCACCAAGATCGTGACACGTCGACTCAGGACCTTATTCTCGATGTCTGCTTTGTGTTTGAGAACAAAAGTGTAATCCTGCAAGAACTCCACCCATTTGCTATGTCTCGCGTTTAATCTCTTCTGGGAGTTGAGATACCTTAACGCTTCATGATCTGAGTACAACACGAATTCTTGTGGCAACAGATAATGTCTCCAGTAGCGCAAAGCCTGTATAACCGCATAAAATTCTTTATCATATGTGGAGTAGCGTTGCCGGGCATCATTTAATTTTTCGCTGAAATAAGCAACCGGGTGGTTTTCCTGACTCAGTACACCACCTATTGCCAGTCCCGATGCGTCACAAGTTACTTCAAAAGCTTTTGAAAAATCAGGGAGACGCATTATGGGAGCTTCCGTCATCATCTTCTTTATTTCAGCGAAAGCTTTGGAGGCAGCAGGAGTCCACTGGAACACCTCACTCTTTAAACAGTCGGTGATAGGTGCCATAATAGCACTAAAATTCTTGATGAACCGACGGTAGAAAGTGGCTAACCCGTGAAAGCTTCTGACTTCCCTAATCGTCCGGGGTTGTGGCCACTCGGTTATTGCCTTCACTTTCTCAGGGTCTGCGGAAACCCCCTCGAAGGAAACCACAAATCCTAGGAAGATAACCTTGTCTATACAAAAAGCACACTTTTTTGGATTTGCATAAAATTTCTCAGCATGGAGTGTGCAGAGGACTTGCCTCAGATGTCCCACATGTTGCTCCTGAGTTTGGCTGTAGATCAGTATGTCATCAAAATAGACCACCACGAACTTACCGATAAACGGTCGAAACAATTGGGTCATTACTCTCATGAAGGTGCATGGAGCATTGGACAGTCCAAATGGCATAACCAACCATTCATATAACCCATCTTTAGTCTTAAATGCGGTTTTCCATTCATCCCCGGGTCGGATTCTAATTTGATGGTACCCGCTCTTAAGATCAATTTTGGAGAAGATTGTGGCACCTGACATCAGATCCAGCATATCATCAAGACGGGGAATGGGGAAACGGTACTTGACGGTAATTTTATTGATTGCACGACTATCCACACACATACGCCATGTACCATCCTTCTTTGGCGCCAAAAGTGCGGGAACCGCACATGGGCTCAAGCTCTCTTTGATGAACCCCTTGTCAAGTAGCTCTTCCACTTGCCGTTGCAATTCCGCATGTTCAGTTGGGTTCATTCAATAGTGGGGCAAATTTGGTAAAGTTGCTCCTGGGACTAAGTCAATAGCATGTTGAATGTCTCGCATAGGGGGCAACTCACCTGGAAGATCTTGTGGGAGGGTTTCGGAAAACTCCTCCAGAATTGGTTTAATATGCTCAGGAATCTGCTCCTCGATATCCCGGTTAGCCTCTCGAGCCACGAGAGCATAACAAGTAGAACCATCCTGCAAGCTCTTTTCAATTTGATTGTGGCTAATCAAATTCATTTCCATCTTACCTTTGCCCTTATCAACCCTTTTTTTGGATTTATAACGTCCACTTTATCTTTCCCTTTATCAGCCTCTTTCTCTCGGGTTGGCGGCTTCGGTTGATTTGGCATAATCTTCACCTTTTTCCCATTATGGACGAACGAACACTGATTGGTACGTCCATGTATGGTCACATCTAGGTCAAATAACCATGGTCGACCCAAAATGATATGACCTACATTCATGGGGAGTATGTCACACCACACATTTTCTGTGTATGTGGCAAACTGGATGGGAATTTAACATCTCTCTTGAACATCGATAAATATAGCATCGATCCATGTAACCTTGTAGGGGTTTGGATGCTTCACCGGTGTCATTCCCAAGGTGGTAATTAACTTTGATGTCACAGCGTTGATGCAGCTGTCACTATCCACTATTACCTTGCAGTTCTTATTACCAATTTTGTGCAAGTTTGGAATATGACAGTCCTTCTCCAGTCGTTGAGTGGTTCAGGCTGGGTTAAAGTACATCTAACCACTCCTAATTGGGTGCGAGCTACACCAGGAGGTAGGCTCGTATTTTCCACAGTTCTGATACACCCATTGAATTCATACTCTTCGACAGAGGCATCTGAGTCATCATCTTATTGGTACACAACCTCTTCCCCATCATCTTCTCTAGGTTTTCCCAGTATTGCCCAGCTTGTCCCGTTAATTTCATTACGGCCAATCGAACCTTTCGTGACTCAGACATGTCATGCCAACGAAAATATCGGTCCATAGCCAACTGCCAATCTATATAAACCTGAGGGTCTAAACGCCCGTCAAAGGAAGGAGCATCGACTTTAACACTCCTGATATATTGGGCATCGGCATCAGTTGTTTGGTAAGGTGGGCCTCGTTCACGCCTGGGAGACCTACTGTCATTTCGAGAACTTTCATCCTCCCTGATTCTTCTCCTATTGGTTTCTAGCCTACCAATTCTGGTTGCTAGATCCCTACAATTGACATCAACCTGATCCTTAACTTCTTGTAGTTGTCTGTCCACATTTTCTATCTTTTGTAAGATTGTGTTAAGGGTATCATGAATGCTAGGGTCCATTGGTGCTGAAGTTTCGCCTACAGAAAAAGTTCTACCACTTCTACTAGGCATGCAAGATTCTCACTGACCCTAAATGCAAGCTGTCCTTAGGATATGTATGTTATGCAGGAGGAGTCAGAGATTAGAATGGTGAAAGATAATACTAATTTTAAGCTACTTAGATTAACACGTGATTAAGAAACTTATAATGTGGAGACAGTGATAAAGACACGTGCTGATACAGTTAACTTCAAGATATATCAAGTAATCACAAATTCAAATTAATTTAGTTGCACAATTAATATTAGGTCGGTTACCACTCAAGATCAGAATCACACAACTCATTTAGTGGGCAACAGTCAATAAATTCTATCATGCGACAAATTGGAAAAACTAGCTATTTAAATTAAATGGCAGGAATAACTAACAGAATATTCAAAGTTACCTGGGAAGACGACCGTAACTCAGACCTGAACGAGACTGCTGTAGGCGCGTAGTACTGGTCGTCACGAATCTACTGCCTCGAAAACGGGTCAATTCGGACTTGAAACGAGCCCTGAACGGCCGTCTGAAGTGATGCTGCGATTCTGGACTGTGCTGACTCAGTCGAGTCAACTCAGCCGAGTTGACTCGCTCACCTGACTCGGGCCTGGGTTGGTTTTGATTCACTTTGAACCAAACCCGGCCTGATTCCAACCGGTCTGGTTTAAATGAGCGAATTCGGGTGCGTCGGGTCAGGTGGTTTGGATCCGACCCGATTCGCCCACCTTTTAAGTGTCGGGCATGTTAATCTCTCACCCGCACACCCACCCGACCCTCTCTCCCCTCTTCACTTTGGGCTAGGGCACAGGCGGAGCGGGAACGGCGGCGGCGGCGGCAAATTGATGGAGCAAAGGGCGACGATGACGACGGACTTAGTCGGCGGGGATGGTCGGCGATGCTCCCCCGTAAGGCACGACGTGGCGTCGTAGATGAAGAAGGCGACGACCGCTCCGATCGTGGCCGAATCTTCTCTGCAGGTGATGTGGCGGCGGAGGAAGATGTGGGAAGACCTGATCGAGGCTCTGAGGGGAAGATCCGGCGACGCTGAAGATTGGAGGATGATCACAGTGTTGCGGGGGCCTTCGTCGACGGCAACCGGGTGATGTCGGCTTGTGCCCTGACAGTTAGCGGGGGATTTGAAGGGACACGATGTGGAGATCCGGCACTGGACTGACCTGGATCTGCGAGCGCCGACGAGCCCGGGAGGAAGACGACTTGGATCTGGGAGCGTCGACGATGTTCGGGAGCAGCGTTGGTGTTCTCCGGTGACGACGGCTCTGTCCTTCGTGGCAGAGGAAGAGGACGAAGACGAGGACGACGATGGCGTGTGGCAGATCTCGTCGAAATTGGTGAAGGATGTCAGAGAAGAGCCCGTGGCGATGCTTGATGGAGCCGATGGAGGAGTGACCGCCCTGGACTTGAAGGCGAAGGCGGTGGGGAACTCAACTTCGACGGCGATGTCTTCGGGCGCTGTCAGGCTTCGACGGGTGGTGAACAGTGCAGCGACGGCGAAGGCGACGCTCTGGAAAGGTTGATGGTGTCGCTGGAGATGAACTGGGTGTGCAGGGATTTTGGGCTTGGAGATGTTGTCGGTGGGCTCGTTGCAGATGACTGCGGTGGTGGCGACGCTCTGACTGCGGTGGTGGCGGGTCGTGGATGGTGTCGAAGGCGGTGATTGCTTGATGGCGGCGGGAGGTGGCGTGGCTGGATCGTTGAAGGCGGCGGAAGATGATGAACAGGGAGAGATTGTATTTTTTTTCTCAAGGAATTTTGATGAGAAATTATCACTGTATTTTTTTTCTCAAGGAATTTTGATGAGAAATTATCACTGTATTTTTTTTTGAACAGTGAATTTTTTTCGACTGGATCCGGTATATAGATCTAGGGTTTGAATACTGAAAGAAAATTTTGGAAAAGAGAAATTTTGAAGGGGATTGAAAACCAGGGCTCTGATACCAAAAATGATGTAAAACCACCTGGATCGCAATCACCTTCAAATCGTAACCAAAATTTAAATTGAGGAAAAGATAAAAGTTGGGTTTCCACCCCTTACACGGGCTTCTCACCCTAAACTCGAGAGCAGCTGAACTCAAGAATTTAACACACAATTTGAGGAAAAAGTTTTAATCATTCATTCATTCATTAATTTCAACAAGATAGCCTAGGGGGCCTTATATGGGCTTTACAAAAAGAGGACTACTGGGAAATAACCGATGTGGTACTAAACGTCCACAAAAGAACAAAAATAAAAGGAACACAAATAAAACTAAAACATCTGCTCTAAAACATCTGCTATCAATAAAGCCTGAAACAAGTCTCATCTAAAACCATAGAAGACCAGCGCGTCGCCTCCTGAAGTATACTCGATCGAACCTGCTTCTGGGCGGTGGCATGATGTCCCCATCACTATAGGTCAATAGGTAATGCACTTGCTAAGATAAATAGATCTCTCCTGGCATATCAAGTGCCTAAGACTTAAAGAAACACCTTATCCCCAGCCCTGATACAGAAGATAAAACATCTTTAATTGCATCCTAGCCTAGCTTCAAGCAGCTAAAATGGCTTTGGTAGTTTTACTCTGACTAGAGTACATAAAGACAATGTGTGCCTCTTCTACACATCAGCCACCAACAATGATGATCATATGTCCGTCCAAATGACTAGCAAAGCTTTTTATGTGGTGGTGAGCACACGATATACAAATGACCACTCAATTCTACTTTATCCTTACCAAAAAAGGTCCAATTTGGTTCCATTTTCAGCAGAGCTTGTTCACTTAGATTTACTAGATTAAAGAAAAGAAATTTGGGTTTGTGCATGAGGGGAAGGGTTTAGAGGGTTTTCTTTCTGTCCAAATCCAGAAACAATGCAGAAATAGCCAGCTGAGAAGAAGAAGAAAGGAGAAACACAAGATATAAATGTCCATGAAACACACTGATGAACTCTCTCGCTCTGATATTCCATTAAACTTCGAAAATACAAGCTATTACATGAAAAATACATGACCAAACTCCTGAAATTCATTTATGTATGACAAGAACATGACGAAACTCGTAAAATTCCATATTCAACTTAGTTACTCTTCACTCATTTAAAGCCTAAAATAGTAATTGAATTTGCCTCTTTGAATAGCACAATTCGCAGACCACCTCTCTTCATGACTATGCTAATCATGGATTCCCACGTTTAACTAAAGAAAATACTCTTAAATAAACAAAAAACAATAATCTGCAACATTTTGCAGATTGTATCTCCTCATCTACAGCCATTTGGAGACATATGGAAGAAGTATGGTGCTAGGTTGCACTGTGGAATCACCATCTATTACATGTATTACCTTCCTATTGAGTTGAAAATCCTTCAAGTGCAAACACGCGGACCTTGGTTATCTACAATAAGTTGCAATGTAACTTCATTTATTATGAATCGATGATCCTCATATTTTGCTATTTGAGTGATCATCTGCTCATAACCTAGGAGTTCTCTTACCCTCTCCATTATACTTGTACATAACACTTTGCTCCTATTCATTGTATTATATGATACTAAAAAAATGTGCTTTGAAGACATCTAAAAGAATAAAGACAGAAAAGAGCTAAGAGACCCACGAATGTTCTATTGCTTCTTTAAAACAAATAATAGAGAACAACCTGTCAAATGCTACATAGCCATATGGAAAAGAGAGTCCCAGGTATTTGTCCAGAATAATTTGCACAAAGTTTACTCGCCATACTTCATATTCTTTTGTACACCGTCCACAGCCTCTCTAACTTCCACTAAAACTATTTCCTCGAGATTCGGATTGAGTATATGGCTAGCTAAACGATCAAGTGCAAAAACATGTGCCATACAGAACCAGTGGCCCAGGGGAACAGTCAACAGACATGAAAATCTTAATATCAAATCTTTGGGGATAAACAACATGAACCAATTTCTCCATTTAGCTATGTTTAGTGGTTATATTCCCTAATTAATCAATGTAGTGTATCCTTCCTTATTAACTCAAACCAAGTTCGATTAGTTCTACCTAGTCCTTTTGTTCCCACTATGATCTTTTTTTCTAGGCTAGCCATTCATTGGATTCGTAGCACATACCCAAATTACATGAACCAATTCTCTCATTTCATCCTCAATTGAAGTTGCCTCCAACTTCAAACATACGCACTTATTTTTATTATATCTTTTTGTGTGTTGTCACTCATCCATCTCAACATTCTCATTTTGACTAATGACTACACTCGTGTTTTGAATGTTATTACTTAATCATCCAACATTCTGATGCATGTAAGATAGCTCGTATAGCTATCTTGTAAAATTGTTCCTATAATCCATGGGTATTCTATTAATCATAAATACTCTAGATACCTTCTCTAATTCAACTATTCCAATTTAATGCCGTAAACAACATTCTCAATCACACAATCATGACGGGTTGATTCTAAATAGCCAAAATCATCACTCCTAAGAATTTCTTGATCAGCAATGTTGTGCCCTCATTTCTTCTAGTTTTGCTAGCATTACATTCAATACATTTTGTTCACGGTCTTTAAATTTTAAAGCCGCTCCTAACCCTTCTACTTTGAAAATTATTCATTCTCTAGTATCATCAACTAAAACAATATCATCAGCAACATGCACCATCAGATGCCATCTTACATATGCTTGGTAAGTTCATCCATAACTACAACAAAGATAAGGGCTTAATGTCAATATTTGTTGTACACATAAGGTATTAGGGAGTGGCTTTGTCACCCCTCAATTGTTCTCAATTCAATTAGCTACTACTCCATTATATCCTTACTTGCATCGGTCTTACTCGATACTTGCTTCTTTTCTACGATAACCACATTATAATACTAGAAATCCTATCATAAGCTTTTGAAGAATAAATGAAACCATAAGTAACCTCGTTTGTCTTCTCCATTAACCATCATCGCAAGTAAACTAGTATATCGCCGTCAGGCGGTGGGAACTGGCGGCGACGGCGACGAGAGAGATATATAGAGAGAGAGAGAAGGGCCGAGGGGGAGCGAGAGAAAGGAAGAGGAGAGGGAAAAGGAGAGCTAGAGAGGGGGAAGAGGGGATACGGGAAGAGGGGAGGTGGAGAAGGAAGAGAAGGGGGAGAGCCAGAGAGAGGGGAGGAGAAAGAGGAGAGATGGCAGGCGGCGGATCAGAGCAAGGGAGAAAAAGGCGGAGAGCGAGAGAGAGGGTAGACGGACGGACACAATTTGTTAAGGAGTCACGAGAGAAAACCTCCCTTCGATCGGTTTTGATAATATCAATTGTTGACTTTTGGCAAAAACCAGACTGATTTTCTGACACAAATATCCTTTGGTCAATTACTCTCTCTTACTGAAAGCTACCTTTGCTCAATCACTCTCTCTGAAAAGCTATATTATATAGCTCATGATCTTGATTCCTAGGTAGTTTTTACAAATTTATATCCGTGCCTTATTCTTCTTAAAAGTACCAAAGTGCTCCTTCAAAATTCATTTGGCATTATTTTCGTTTACAAAATTTTGCTGAACCTGGATATTAAACCCTATCTCCCAAATACCTCCAAACTTCAACAAGGATCCTCTCCCAATTTTCATTTCCCAAAATATCATTGGTTCGAGCAAAATTGTTCTACAGTAGTCATAGTTCCTACCAAGGATTGAATCATTTGGTTGTCTCCCGTTTCTCCTTTCTGACTCTTCTTCCTTTACTATGACCCTTTGATCATCACTCTTAACAATAACAATGTCAACAGAAAGAACAATAATGAGGAAGATGATAACAAGATTAAAACATTTATCTTGCAAATCCCTCTTTAAAAACTAGTTTCAGAACTTCTCCCATTCGCCATCTCATATTTGCTAATGATAAACTTGGCTAGATGAAATCAACCAAAACTTCATAAACATTGAAACCTCTTAAACGGTTTCATGGAACTCGCCAAAAGCCCACAACTTTTAGGTTTAAAATGTCATTTATATCTCCAAAACCTAACAACTTGCAGTTTCGACCCAAATAGAATATGATCTTTAGAATATTATAAAGGTTTTTTGTTGCATAAGATTTTGAAATTGGGATGAAACCCTCCATATTCTCTATTTCAACAAAAAACTAATAGAATGGGTTTCGTAAAGAGCTTCAATGGGTTTCATTTTCAAAAATCAAGTGACACCCACCTTGTGAAACTAGATGTTAGCTTGTAGTTCCAATTTTTTAGACTTCTAGACTGAGTTTATCCAACAAACATCATATCATTGAAGCAGAACCTGATGTTTCATGAGGTTCCATGGTTTCAGCTTGAGTTCCATACCGCCAACAATAACAAGCCCTAAAGTCCATCCCATACTTTTGGTCCAACACAATACACATGACCAATACCCCTCCAAATAATAAAAAAAATGGTATTATTCTCTTGAAAGCGTTTTAGCCAAAACATAAAGGCTTTAACATGTCATGAGGATTAACTTTCTTGACTTGGTTCCATCGGGTTTTACCCAGCAAAAATCATGCCTTGAAGCTGAAACTCGTGTTTTATGAGGTTCCATGGTTTCAGCTTAAGTTTCAAGCAGCCAAACACGTAGAAGCCATCAATACCTATGGCCCTACACGATACACGTTGACTAATACCGATATCAAATAAAAAAATGATATCACTGTCTAGTTTCTTAGGCAAAACATAATGGTTCTTAACATGCACCATAAATTACCTAGTGAGAACTCTATCTCATTAAATGTGCACTAAACTCTCTTTTCCCTCATACTAGAATCAAAACAGGAAGAATATTTTATTATTTATTCATAACATCTCAATCTTAAATTCTATGTGGATAAATCAATTTTCTCATGTCATCATGCATTTATGGTGCAGAAGGTTGTAACAATCTAGAAAAAGAATGTTCGTACTCTAATAATGAAAAACACAAAACAAAATCCAAATAAGTATAGAAAGATCACTAACATGATCGTTATTGATGCATTTTAGAACGTCCAACTAATATTTCTTACTGACCTCAGATTTTGGACTGCAAAAGGGAGGCTGCTCTGCATTCACATAAGGTTGCATCATAGAAGTATACAACTAGATTTAAACCATATCTACTGCTGAAAATGCACGAGCAAAATAAGATGCCAATCCCAGGATAAATATCCAAAAAATTGATAGACATCTTAAAATTTCCTCAAAACACCCAGCAACCATTACAAAGTGTGGCAAGCAAGCAGTTTGTGATGCCAAAGATTATATTTGGCAAATGCAACTTAGCTACACCGCATAGGAACCTTATAGGGAAAAACCTTCTTAAAGGGCCAGTCATGTCACATTAAATCTTTTAAATTTTCAAAATCTGTGAGGAGATGTGAATTAGTTCAGTTCTCCCGTCACAACTACTGTATCTATCTGGTCTTGTGATAAATACCTGGTCTTTTTACTCACAACCAAGTTGACTATACAAGTATGCATGCCTTTGCAGTAACAAACTTGTTTTTTGCTTCACAAACAATTTGAAGTACTTTTGCTTATCACTAACAATTTGAAGCACGGGGCTATAACCTATTTTCAAATAGAGGGCATCTCTTTTACTTGTTAAAACTAAATTGAAGCATCCAGTAGAGTAAAATTCGCAACTTTACAGCAGAACACTTGCATCTGTTTCGTTCCATAGAAGTAAACCAGCAACTTCTTCCGATCCGACGAGAAGCCCCACTTCTCCGGCTCACTCACCTGCACATCCACCATCAAAAACTACTTTAGAAAATCAATCTAGCCTCGCATGCAACCTAAAACACAACAAATTAGAAGGGAAAAAAAATGCAACTCTTTCATTTGCCCGACTCGATTACACAAAACCCTAACAAATTAAATGGTGCATAGACCAATAAAACCCAAAAAGGATCAATCTTTAGGGCCGGGAGAAAGGAAGAAACCCTAATAGAAGGGGAAGAGTCAAAAAGTTATGAAAACTACCATTGCAGGCCAAGCAGGGAAGCCCTTCATCTTGGCGAGCACGAGATCGCCGACCTTCCACTGCTGCCGCGCGACGGCCGCCGCCCTTCCTCCCTTCTTCCGGCTGGGAGCCATCAAGAAGCGGACAAAACCCCTAATTTTGGGGACTACTGGGGCATAGATTCAAGGAAACAGATGGGCTTTGTGGGGATCTCTGGCCGTTGATCGGTGGGCGGGGAGAGGAGCACTCAAGAGGCATGGCGGAGGGGGGTGTGTGTGTGTGTGTGTGAGAGAGAGAGAGAGAGAGGAGAGAGAGAGAGAGGCAGTTTTGGCTGCGCCTGCTCTGTCGTCTGGGGTTGGAGAGAGAGAGAGAGAGACTCAAAGGCTAGCAGCATGTGGCGGAAGCGCATTCACAGCCCCCCGTCCTCCCTGCTAATAACACCATATATGTGCACGCGTGGAAATTACATTTGGAAAAACCAAGAATTAAAACATGAAATCATTGAGCTGAACTGAGACATGATTTACATGTTTTATTCTGTTTTAAAATGAATAAGTTATTCAAGTTTAAAGTTTGTCTAATTCAAAGTTAAAGAAGACTAAAGATATAGTCTCATATTAAATATGGGATGAATAAATGAAATATATAAATAGAGAAAAATAGGACAAAAGGCGTGCCCTTTAGGCACTTAGAGTTTTCGCGCGCGGTTGGAGAAAACCGTGCCCACACACGCATGTCACTGCCTGCCCACCTGGCGCGCCATCGGCGTTGAAGCTCGGGCCCGAGCGTGGGTGTGGGCTCGGATCCAATCCGGCCCGGTTAGCATCTCCTCTTCCTCTTACAGAATTCAGAGATGAGAAAATATTCAGTCTAAAAATTCAGAGATTCGCTACATGCGTACCTCACTCCAATTATTAAAAACCTCCCACCTGATATTCTCTCTTTTTGGAAGATAAACGGACGGAGAAAGTCGAGAAGGAGTCACAAGAGAAACTTCGCTTCGCTCGGTTTGACTAGATTACCGCTTGCGGTGGAACCGAACGGCCGATATTCTCTCTTTTTGGGAGACGGAGGAAGAAAGTCAAGAAGAAGGAGTCACGGGAGAAACTTCGCTTCGCTCAGTTTGACTAGAGTACCGCTTGCGGTGGAACCGAACGGCGAAGAGGAGAGGGGGAGAAAGAAGAAGGAGCGGGGATCCGGGAAAGGGAAGAGAGGAGTAAGGAAGGGGGAGGCGGGGGGAGAGGGGAGAAGAGGGACTCTCATTTCTCTGCCCCTTTTTTTTGGAGGACAGACGGACGGACAAAATGTAAGGAGTCACTGGAAAAATCTCACTTCATTCAGTTTGACTAGTTTACCGTCGATATCGATGAAAAACCGACCAATCAATCAAGAGGAAAGAGGAGAGGAAGAAGTAGGGGATATGAGAAAGTAAGAAGAAAGAGAAGACGGACGGACGGCCAGACGAGCAGAGTTTCTATATGTAACACCCGGTACATAATAAACCTAGTTTGATACTCTTGACCATCAGATTAGTAAACACTATATTTTAATTAGTCACCTACCATCCTCAGAGAAATTAATAAATAATATTTTTCCTCAAGTGTTATGCATGTAAATACATGTATTATGATTTTGTGCATATGGCATGGGTGCACTATTAATACTAGAGCACATAAACATACGGGCATGCTAAGCAATACATGAAGTATTTTGTTGGAAAATTAAGAGAATGCATTATGGTAAAATTTTTACTCTTCATGGATAGTTGATGGGGGTACGTGAGAGGGATGAAGGGTTAGTAATCTCTTGACTTAGGGACAGAGCAATTAAATGGTGGAGATTGTTAGGGCAAACTTATAGTTAGAATGCCAACTGGATCTATAAATCTCCTCTTCAACTGAACCCTTATTCTTCATCTCCTCTTTCAAGCTTTCATAGCCAAAACCCTGAAAATCCATTCCTCGTCTTCAACATAGAAATCCCTTAAACTCTTCTCTCACTCTTTCTCTCCCTTGCTCTTTTTTCTTCCTCATCTTTGAGGACCCGAGAGGGAGAGAGGGGCTGCCCAAGCCAGCCGCGCCCAGGTCCAGCCGCCCAGGTTGGTCGCGGCCAGGCAAGGAGGAGGCCGTGCAAGTAGGGGGAAAACCAGAGGAGGAGAGGGGATTTCAGCAGGGCTAGGTTCAAGTTGGGGGTGATTTTGCAACCAAAATTTGAACTTCTAGGGCTCATATTCACCCTTAAAGAAGGTACTGTTCTGACAGAAATTTAACAGAGAATAAACACAAATTTTCAGTGCTTAGCTCTCATATTCTTGATGGTATTGATATTAAAAAGTAATTCACATTTATTGAACAAGGAGGCTGTTCAAACATACGAGAAGTGAGATACAGCTATAGAAATCTTTGAAGAAGGTGAGTAAACTCACAACTTTAATTTCATTAAGTTATGGGATGTTAAGTTAGTAAAGGAACCCATTTATAGTTCGATTGGGCACTGTTATTGCATATAGCCTCCCATAAAGACTTGAATTGGTTAAGTAATTGAATGTACTTAGTAGTATAATGGATATACAATATGAATAAATAAACTAGTTAAATATAAATTGAAAGAGGAGTATATTATGAAGTGAAAAAGGGAAACCAATCAGTAATTTATTTAGTCGAGTATGAGTATAAATATTTGGATGCAATGTAGCATGAGATTGGATTATTATTGTTGATAGTTGCTCTGGTGATTTATATGTGATAGGCTATAGTATCTTCATAAGTGAAATGTGTTTATACAAATCTATATGATGGTATATCTGTATAATTAGTATACATGTATGGGTGGAAAAATATGTAATTAGTTGGTAATGGGTCGTACGTGTTAGATTGTTGTTTTGTTAAATGTAGGAAGGGGCTGCAAGAAGCCGGTGGGGTCAGAAGATGGTGTTATTTGTGGTTGTTAAATGAAGGAAGGAGCCAACGGGAGCCAGTGGGGTTAGAAGACGGTGTTATTGGTGGTTGTTAAATAAAGAAAGAGGCCGACGAGAGCCGGTGGAGTTAGAAGACGGTGTTATTGAAAAGTGTTAAATAGAAGGAAAGGACCGACAAAAGCTAAAGGAGTAAGAAGACGGTGTACTTATGTTGTATTATCTATGAATTGGACATTTATTGGTTGTTGTAATAATTATTTGACACTAATAGTATACGTGTTTTCTAGGTAACTAATAATAGGGAGGGGGTAAATGATGGCTATAAGCTGAAACTTCAAGATAAAAGAACCCGCATATAGTTATGATAAGAATAAGAAGAATGATACATGGTAGTTGAGACATCTTATAAAGATTTGGCATAATCATAACAATCACTATATCAAAACCTAACATTACATTGTTAACTTGCATGAATTCAAGTATATGTAATAAGAATTTACTCATTGAGCTCCCAAGCTCACCCTATCATATTTTAAATATTTTCAGGACAAAACAAAGCAAGGACCCTGCTTGAAGCGTTATGAAAGTAATAAAGGATCGGAGTTGAGCTCACTGTTAAATAGCGACTCTTTGGGGATGTTTTGTTATCTTTTTATTGTAACTCGTATGTACATGTATGGATAGATTAGGCTAATGGTAATGCAGTAGCTATGAACTTGTTGTTCGCAACAAAAGTTTGGACTCATAGTTATAAAAGCTTATTCCCTAGTATTATTTGCTTCAAGATATGATATAGGTTGAATTACTAAAGTTGAATTCATTCTTGAGAGATTTTGATCACACACACACACACACACATATATATATGAGAAATATGTATATCAACCGACGACTGAGAGACTCTCTCAGCCTGCGGTGGCGTGGCACAATTTTTGTCATACTAATAAGTTTGCGGTCCGCTTATTGGAAGAAGTTAAATTACTAAATGCCCCTCGGTAAAAGGTACTTGATCCGCTATTGTTTATTATTATTTTTCTCCCTATTTCTTTTACCGCTCTTTGTCAGAATTAGGGTTAACTTTTCTGCCATAAAATTTTTTCTGATAATAGCGATATCCAATTTCCCTGCCAATTTTTCTCATTTTTATTTAATGTCGACGTCGGAGCAGTCCACTTCCCCTGCCAATTCTGGTCGCAGTCGTAAGCGATCTTTATCTCCCGATCTAAATATGGACCATATATCATCTGGTTCAACTTTCTCTCAGAATATTAAAAGTATTGAAGGGTTGAGATCTTTGCATGCTGATCAAGAGGTTATTATTTTATCAATTTTTTCCCGCAATTTCTTAAATTTAGAAGATTTATGTGTAGCGTATATGTTAAATGCGATATCAGTCGCACCTATTTAAATTAATAGATTTATGAACTGCGATCACTAATTTAATACACTATATTTTACTAATTGCGACCACGGTTGAAGTTTGTATTAAAAACATTTTCCGGTTGTCAAAACTAGCTTTATAACTGCGACCTTAGTCGCAGTCCTATCTTTTTCATATTTCTGACACGTGTCCATGTCAATTATATCTATCTTATACACTAAATTTTAAGAACTGCGACTTAAGGTCGCAGTATATACTAATGAGAGAGTTGCAAAGTTATTATTCACGTTTTTAAAAAAACCTGGACATACGGAAAACTGCAACTAGGTCGCAGTCTATTATTCAGAAGTTATAGATTTCTTTACTTCTGCGACCTTGGTCGCAGTTTTAGTTATTATAGTTTAGACGTTTGATATTCAATTATTTATTTTTATTTAGTTCAGCAATTTGTTTTGTAAGATCTGAATTCACATGGAAAAATGTCTGGAAGCTCAAATCTGCTTTTAGGAAAACAATTTTTCACAGATGACGAAGCATACAACTTCTACAATTCTTATGCAAGGAATAGAGGTTTTGGCGTTAAAAGAAAAGAAATAGATAAGTCATGGAGACCTCCTCATGAAATTATTTGCAAGAAATTTTGTTGCAACAAGAAGGGTGTGAAGAAGTTGTGTGAAGCAAATATTTGTTACAGTGGATCCGTCGTTGTTCTACGGGGTGATGAAGAATTGAATATACGCGATCGAATTGGTCCTGTACCAACCAAGGGGAGGCCTAGAGGTGCATCCAAGCTTAAGTCTGATTTTAAAGATTCTCTATCACAGAAGGGGTGAAGCATCGAAAGTGTGAAAACTGTCAACAGCTGGGCCATTACAGTACTGGTTGTCTATTATTGGTATGAAATTTAACCTGTTATATAATTTAATTAAAAGTTTGATGTTTCAAATTCATACCTTTCCTTTTTAATTGCAGAGGAAGTAGTTTCATGTTGCGTCTACCTGGAACGAATAAAGTTTTCATTTTTACATCTTCAGTCATCATCTGCGACCACGATCGGATTGATAAAGAAAGAGGCATTGCAGTACTGCGACCTGGGTCGCAATATAATAACTTTTTTGTTTCCTATTAACGTGATTACCTTCTACTTTTCTTTTGGTCGCAGTTGTACTTTAAATTTTCACTGCGACAAATTTGGCCTATATATTTTACTTTTTATTTCATTGGACATAGACTACAATCAAGGTCGCACATCATTTTTTACTGTATTTGAGAGGGCCTGTGATCGCGAATATAAGCAGTGTATTTTCATATCTGCGATCAGAGTCACAGTTTTTAAGCTCACTGGAAATTTTTTGCTGCTTTTCAGGTGTCCCCCGTGTCCTGTTATTATGTTGTGTTTTAGTTCTCTAACATAGATTGCGACCATGGTCGCAGATCGTATTTGACTATTTGACATCGACTGTCTTGCAGCATTCAGCAGTCGCAGTGTTTCACGGGAAAGTTGGATTGTTTAATTCAAAGGTTTGAATGGAATATTACATTAAGTTCTTTAAGTATTTGCCAGTTTAATATGCTGAGATATGGTTATAATTAAATTGTATATTGTGAAAATAGGACCCTTTCAATTTTTCACTGTGACTGCGGTCGCAGTTTGATTATAATCTTAATTTAGCCATTTATTTATCCGGATCGCAGTGATATTATTTTTTTATTGATTGCGACATTAGTCACAGTGTATCTAATTTTATTTAATTTTAACATTTTTGTAACTTAGACATTTGATCACATTGTTGGCCTATAAGTTCGACATAACCCATTATAATTTGTTCCCTTATCCGTGTTCCAACAGACATAAGAATTAAATTAGTAGAACAGTGCCACCAGTAAAATTATAATTATAAAAAAAATTACAATTAACACAATTAACATTATAAAAAAGTGTTAACTTTTCTAACACAAAATACATATTTCAAAAGTACTAGTCTAGTCGTCCTCGTCATCACCATCATAATCGGATTCGTCATCCATATTATGACAGTGTTCGTCTTTCGTATCGCGATCCTCCTTTTCATCCTCATTCCCGCCACTCTCTAGTTCGCTTTCTTCCTCTTCACAGCGATATTTCGTATCATCCATGAACTCTCAGAACGGGTCATCTGTATCAAGCTCATCCTCTGAGTCGTATCGAGGGAACGATTCGGTACTATACATCCGATCATCATTAGATGATTGGCTTCTTTCTGGTGAAGATGGTGGAGAAGATATTTTGAATATTTTTTCGAAAATTTAAAGAGACGAATTTTCAGAAATATAATTTATTCTGTTTTTTATCGTATAATTGACACCCTTTATATAATAAATAAATAAGGAATTCCAAAAGTTTTATGCTCTCAAATGACGTGAACATGGCGTAAATTAATTATCTGCCTTTTTTCAAAAGGTGTATACTTTCCAGGTGACTGTTCAGTTCTCGAAAACAGGTAAAAAATTAATATAATTTTACATGCAGTTACTTTTTTACTTTGAATATCGCAATACTATTATTATTTAAGTTTCTTACGATAGAAAAAGACAGGGAGGATCGTGTTTACTTTTCGTCAAATTAATTATTTTTAATTAAATTTAGTTAATATGATCGTTATTTGTAGTAAAAATTTGGGCAATACGATCATGGTCGCAGTGCGATCTGAAATATGAATCATTAACTGCGACCGCGATCGCTGTCTCAATTACATTAATATAGTGCTAATAAATAGATAAATTTTTTACAGCCGATCATATTTGGATATTGCGACCATTGTCGCATCATAAGCAGTAGATACAACTTCCAGCTCATGACTGCGACTTTGATCGCAGTACCAATTCTGAAATTATTATTTGTTGCTAATATCACTGCGACCTAAGTAACATGCACTCTGGTATAGCCATAAAATGGATATTAGGAAATCTCAGTGGATTGTATAACAAATGATTTAAAATGTATACAATTTACATTAATAAAGGCAACAAACATGCTTTACCAATAGGATACATTTATAATAAAAATGATGTATATGAATGGATTAACAATATTATAATTAAAAAATTAAGTAAATTTTTAATCTTCAAAAACCATCCTTCTTATAAATTTTGTTTCTTCATCCCAACTTTTCTCTTTGTCTGCAAGTAACATGTATGCAAGCTCGCTTCTTACTCTCTGTACAGTGGCTGCCGTCACATTATCAACTGTTAATAGAGAACAAAATGTATACTTTCGATGTACTTGCATACATATACAGCGCAATCAATACTGAAAAATTGTACAGGGAAATCAGTATATGAGATTAGATTTTTGTACTCAAAATAAGTAGAAAATATGTTGGGTAAATGTCACAAAAAAATACCTGTTTGCTTGTTGGGGACATCTTGCGTATTTTATATATGTTTTTTTCATCCTTTTATTGAAATCAGTTTCAAAAATTTGTAATAGCCTTTCTTTCTGCAATGTAAATAGTAAAAAAAAAAAGTCAATATTAATCAAATTAAATGCAAAATATTAATCAACTCGTCATTGTTCTTGCATCTGTTTGATAAAGCTTTAATGTATTATTTGATTTGTCCACTGGGACCAAATAGTTGTAAAAAATTCACTCTTGTGTTTGGCAATCAAATACCAAAAAGGTCCAGTAAAATCCAGCTTCCTTGGCATTGTGTTTGTGATTGATCGGGAAGAGTTGTAATGTACATCAATTGTCCAGTTTTTCAATAACTGCTTGATGAAATAATCTTCAAGATCTTTATTTTAAGATACAATACTGTGCCGTAAAAAAAGCAAAATAAATTCAAATATTGTTATATTTAATAATTAAATGCAATCAAAATATCAAAAACGACATGAAAATTCAAACATTTTTATTTTTATTGCTAATCTGGTAGCAGTTTAATTGTTTCTGCTAAGAAAACAGACTGCGACCAAGGTCGCTGTGTAGTTATTGATAATTATATTTATAGCTGCGACCAAGGTCGCATTCGTCTGTATTCAGGGATAAAATTTTAGGATTACTTAGCAAATGGGACAGCGACCAAGGTCGCAACCCTCGTTATACTAAGCTTCATGTTTAATAAACTTAACTGCGACCAAGGTCGTTGTGTTGTCATTGATTAAGAATGTTTGTTGTGACTGCGACCAAGGTCGCATCTAGTAATATGCAGATTATTTTCTAAAATTACTTACCAATTGACCGGACTGCGACCAGGGTCGCAGACAAATCATTATTCCTTATCAGCAGTAAAAGCGATGATTAGTACATTAATTAACCATGAAAATTTGAAAGTAATACATTAATTAGAAATTTGATATTTTAATTAACTATAAAGGAGAAAATAGATGTTTACCCAAGCTTCGCTGCGAAAGAATATACTTTTTAATCCTCCTGCTTCATGTACAAATGAATTATATTGGCATCTAAATCTCTACTGAACATCAGGTTCTCAATATCATTTTTTGCAACAATTATTCTGTTGTCAGTATCCTGATATGCAGTAAAACTGTAAGGAAAACAAAAAACTGTTAATAATTATAATGTTCTAATATAAACATCTTATATTTTTGATTTAATTTAAATAAAATTAATTAACTTACTCAGAGTAGGCTTTGTCCAAGTTTTTTTTGATGAGAGCTTGTTGATGTGGCTGCAGAATTTTGTATGCAGTGGTTTCAGTCAATTCCCTGAATTTTGTATGTCTGTAATCTGTTCGTTGCTAAAACCAATGGCAGAAGTCTGAGCCGCAGGCTGTGGAAGAGGATCTTCACTAATTTTCTTTTTCTGTTTTGGATAAACGAAGGCGGAGTTATCGCGATCTCTTTTAGCGCGCTTGCGTTCTTTGACTCCCCTTTCTATCGTTCCTTTAGAGCAATCCAAAACTTTTTCTTTTAATACTTGCTTCAAAGCCGGAGTCTGTTCTTGAATTTTTTCTTCAGAAGCTGTCTTTTTGGATTTCAAGCATCTGTTGAGTTAAATTTAAAGAAAAAGTGGGAAAAGCTTCCCCAGCAATACTTACTTCAAATTCAGAACTCTTGAAATCCTCCTCTTCTTTTTTCTTCTGCTCTTCTGCCTGCTTCTCCATCTGCTCTCTCATCCTTTTCTGCTTCTTCTCCTTTTCCTCCTTCCTCCTCCTCTCCTCTTCTTTCATCCTCTCCTTCTTCTTCTCTTCCAGCTCTTTCTTCCTCGTCTCCTCTAAAATTTTTTGATTATTCTTCTCCTCCTATTCTCCCTACCTCCTCTTCTCCTTCTCCTCCACTTCCCTCCTCCTATTCTCCCTCTCCTTCTCCTCCACTTCCTTCCTCCTCTTCTCCTTCTTCTCCTTTCCCTCCTCTTTTTCTCCTTCTCCTTCTTCTCCTCTTCCCTCCTTTTCTTCTCCCTCTCCTTCTCCTCCTCTTTCTTCCTCCTAATCTCCTTCTCCTGCTCTTCCTTCCTCCTATTCTCCTTCCCTTCTCCTCCACAGCAGTGGCTGTTCTCAGCAGCTTTTCTTCTTCTTCTTTCACTTTTAATTTTCTTTGCTGCTTTTTAAATTTTCTCCTCTCTCTTCTTTTTTCTTTAATTCAGCCTTGAGAGTTTCTCAGTCTCCATTTTTTCAATTTTTCTTTCTAGGTCATAAGCATATGCTCTCAAGTACTGATTTTCTTTCCTCAAAGTTTTAATTTCTTCAGCTTGTTCATCCCGTGGTGCTGGCAAATAACCTGCAATAGTTACTTCTTGTTCACTCGTTGGTTCCTCAACTATTTCGACAGACTCTGGTTCTGTTTCCAAAGGGATGTTAGTTTCTATATTTATATCTTCTTCTTCTCCTCCTCCTCCTCCTCCTTCAACAGGGAGGCCAATCATATTTCTTTCATCATTAGAAATGTTGGTCATTCGATAAAAAATCTGAAAAAAAAACTAAGATCTTAGACAAATCTTATAGTTATATCGCAGATGAATAAAACATTTAATAGAATAGCTACCAAGGAACTGCAACCATGGTCGCGGTCATAAACATTAAATCAGACAAGTAAAAACGTAATGCGACCATAGTCGCAGCAAAAACTAGTGAAATAAATATAACTACGACCAAGGTCGCAGTTTATTTACAACGAGTTATCAAGGAAATGCGACCACGGTCGCACACTATTGTACTTTAATCAAATGAACTGCGACCGTGATCCATTTAAATGAATAAAATTTTAATCAACAATATATGGTCGCTAACTATTAAAAATTTACGATATCTGCGTTAATATCATTTAGATCAATTTCAGCCAGAGCTCTGCTAATGTTTTGGAGGTTCAATCTTACTACCCGTGGGGTTTTGTCCTCCAAACCAAACCTCGGCTCAAAAATAGCAGCCCTTTCACAGAGCCAATACTACAAAATATATTATTACATTAGTTTACATAAAATATATTATTACATTAGTTTACATAAACATTGACAATATATAAGGAAATTTCAATAATGTTTGTCAACTATGATATCCATACTTACAATAATTTGCACGGAGCATCCTTGCGCTCATATGTGGTTTGCCTGAAGATGTCCATTGATTCAATCAGGAATTGTCAAACAGCTTTAGCCCAGCATATTGTCTTCATCAGCTACTTATTGGCAATTTGTTTCACAATATACCACGGCACCGTGCATTTACTGTCAGAAAAGAATAGACTGGTCGACATATACAGGATGATTATTGTTGTAAAGTATTGAGATGCAAGTCTTTGTATGTCTCTTATAATTTCATTTAAAGTCAGTTACTGCTCAAGCTGTTCATCCTTGGTCACATCTGATTCAGTCCTCAATCTTTTCTTGACTAGAAGATCATCCAAAGTTTCTTCAATTGATACTTTCGTGATCTTCTTTATATTAGGAAAATAATGTTTAATAACCCCCTGTCCCTCATTGTACAGGTCTTATTCGTAATAAAATTCGCCCTATTAATAGGTAGACCAAAAGTAAGGACAACATCCTTGTATTCCTATCATACTGATCTACAATTTTCAGCAAACTAATGTTTGATTTTAGACCTTTTTCAGCACCAAACTCCTCATTATAGAAGGCCATGAAGATTGGGCTAAACGGGGTCTCCTTCATCGCATCTACAAAATCGGCCTGAATGTGCTTTTGAATATTCTAATGAGTTCGCACATAGGCTTTAGGCTCGATCTCGTAGGACAAACCTTCAGTTCTTGTTTACCTATAGATACAGAAACATTAAAAACATTAGCATAAAATACCAGGTCTCAGTACCTTTATTTAAAAGTTTAAAAAAAAAGGACTACGACCTTGGTCGCAATAGGCATTGATAAACTATAATACTATGCGACCAAGGTCACAATAGGCTTTTAATAAACTAAAATATTCTGCGACCAAGGTCGCACTGCAATTTTGTAATTAATCAAAATATTTTACCATGAAGGTGGCTGTGTATCATCATATTGCGACTAAGGTCGCAATATTTAATCAGGCTAACTTAGTTAACAGACTGCGACCATACCCCTAGAAAAGAGAAAACGAAGGAAACACTGTGACTTCAGTCGTAGAGTTTTATTAAAAAAACCTTAAAAAAATGGACGTGAATAATTTAAAAAACAAATATTTTTTTAATGTCCGCGACCAAGGTCGCATAAATCTAAGACGCTAACTCAGATAATTGCGACCCAAGTCGACATAAAAGGAAATGAAAAAAGAAAACTTTTGACCTCAGTCGCGGTGTTAAAAAATACAAAAAATTATTAAAAAATTCTCTAAAATAAAAATCTTTTATCTTAAACTTTAATCTTGGTTTAAAGTTTCAGTGTAAAAAAAAAACAGTTTTAAACCGCATAAATATACTTATTTTTGATGATTACCACTTTAAATCATAAAAAGTGAATCTTTTCTCTCTTATTTGTGACCATGGTCGCAATTTTTAACAAATTTTAAAAAAAAAAACAAGAATCTTGACATTTCGTAAAAAAAATAGTTCATTCGACACTTTTAAATTAAGTTAAGTTAAAATAGGAATATTTCTGAAAAAAAGAAAAAAGGGAATCAAAACTGAAAAAAATTAACTACTAAAATTTACAAACCCTAAAAAAAAAACTCGGCTTCCCCATTATCTTTTTCCGCGAATGATTTCTTTGGCGCCATCTTTAGCAGATAATTTTTTAAAAAACTAATTTTTGAATGAAAATGATCGGAAAATTTGGGAAACGGGAGCACTAAATTTTTCTGATCGATCAAATGATAATTTCAGATATGTAATTTTTTTAAAGGAAAGGTTTTACATACAGTAAACAGTTGTGTGGGAGGGTATTTTCGTCAAAGCTACTCTTGAAGTGACTGACACTAACTCAGGCGGGAATTTTTTGGTTTTTGTCCGCCAAAATTAGTGTCAAATTCGTGGCTGTTATGTTACCACGTCCCGCCGGCTGAGAAACTCTCTCAGCTGTCGGCTAAGGTACAATAACCCCTATATATATATATTGTAAATATACTGCGTGGGCATTATTTTATTATATATGTTTATGCTGTTGTGATTGATGATTAGCCATGTGAGCTATTGATTATGTGCATTGCATTTGGATAAGTGACAAGTTTCAAGGGAGGTGCTGCCGGAATTTTGAATGATCATATGATAGAAAATTTTTCGTATATCTGATTTGTTAAGGAGGAAAATTCTAGTCGATGATTTATTAAATGATTTGTGTAAGTAAATCTAGAATCGTTATACTACATGAGTCCCGGGAGAAAACATTACTTCGATTAATTTTAGCTAGATTATCGCTTTGCAATGAAATCGAGCGATAAAGAGGAGAGAGAGGGGGATGCGGGAGGAAATCGAATAAGGAAGGGAAAAGGGGAGAGGGGAGAGAAGAAAAGAGAGGGGAGGGAGGAGGAGGGCGAAGAGTGGAGAGGGGATGGCCGTTGGGAGAGGAGAGGATCGCTCTCTCTTGGGGGACAGACAGACGGGCAAAGTCGAAGGCGGAGTCACGGGAGAAACTTCGCTTGGTTTGAATATTTATCAATGGGCCTAAACACACACACACATACACATATACACATCACTTGTAATCAGTTATGCCCATAAAAATTATGTTTTCTGGTGATTATGGTGAATTTAGAAATTCTTTTATGAAATTAAAATTGTATTTGTGGTAGCTTTGGAACACGTAATGTTCATGAAAATCACTAAGCGTTTATGATTATTAATGTTGGTTTTCATTTAGGGATGCTGCAATTTGCAGGGGTCACTGTGATTCGCACATTAGAAGTAATTATGAAAACTCGGCACTCATTTTGCATGCAATAAAACTGAATAATTTGCACAAATTCACGACTAATCAATAGTGAAAACCCTTTTTGAATGTCATAAACATTATGCCTCTTGGTTTGCAAGATTTTAACACAATTAAATGAATTAAAACATACATTTTATTTGTGTTATCAAGTTTGGTCTTAAGAGTCAAAGTCCACATCCAATAATGATTTCTTTTTATTATTATTCATAGCATGCGCGGCATTTTATTATAGGTGATTTTACAGATCCGAAACATAACATTGCAAATAAGTCTGAAATCTATTTATCAAACCTTGATCAAATTCAACCTTACGCAACTTCATTAACCATATATCAATATGTCGTCTATAAAACACGGTGTCTACCTCATTTCCCCTTGCTGATCCCATTTTAGGATCCAGGAGGATTCTTTTACCTTTAATTGTCATCACGCCAAGATAACCCTGAAATACACCTAGAGGGGGTTGAATTGGTGTTTTGCTAATTAAATGCAATTTTAAAACTAGTTATGATGAATTATGCAAACGGTCACTCAAAATAAGAATTGAAGTCGAATTCCCCTTGAAGGACTCTAGAACTTCTCTTGGATTCCTTTAGATAATGAGTTGAGGTGCTCAATTGCCTTCTTGTTGAGATGAGTATAGACCAATAATGAAAGTGATGGAATGAAAGTAATAATGGGGAAAAAATAGAGAGCAAGACACAAGTAATCACAAACACAAAGGAATTGTTCCGAGGTTAGAGCCATCGCTTTACGTCCCCGTCTCACCACAATGAAGGATTTCACTATCCTCTAAAAGATCTTCCACAAAAGAACCTTATACAAAGAAATCACAATTTGGTCCACCAAGATCGGAGTACACAACTCTACAACTCAACCCTCTACACAGGAGGTAGCACATAGCCAATTAAAGTTACAAAGCTCTTGGTGATCCAACAAGTCACAAATACTCTCTCTTATAACTTCCTATAGAGTAGAATATGAAGTGTAGCTCAAGAAGTTAAGTGAGAGATAAAATTCAATTAGAAAGATTAGAAGAGCTTTAAAACCAACTGAAACAACTTTGGAAAGAAAGAACTTGAAGATTGGAAACTAGAAAATCTTTTATCTTTTGAAACAAACTTGAAAACTTGTGTTAACTTGTGATATCAAAATCAAATTCAATGATCCATATATATAGGCAATAGATAAATATTATTTGTTAATCATGCCAGGTCATTCGAGGCATGTTTAGACACTTGGAAACAAAAAATGCCTGTTGGAATCCACTAAAAACAAAACAGATCCAAAAACTAGCCATTATGGATAACTGGCTGGCTGTCGGTCGACTGCCAGCTCATCCAGAAAAGAGTTGTTGGCTCCGGTCGACCGCCCCAGTCGACCGACCCAACCCTAGAGCAAAGGGCTTTCAGTAAGTCGACCGGTCGGTCAACCGCAAGGGTTAGCGGTCTACCGATCGGTCGACCGATAATTTGCACAAACATGCATGCCCCTTGGCCAAAGGCCTGGTCGACTGGGCGATCGACCGTTTTGGCCGGCCATAGGCACTGGTCGACCGACTTGGATTAAAACAGATTTTTTTTGATAATTTTTAGCTTCAAATATTTTTCAAAATATTCTGTATTGGTTTATAAGTAATATAGCAATGTATTGAAAATGAAATACATGTACTAAACTTTTTATAAAATTTTGAAAAAATTACGAGACATGTATCAAAACCAAACATGCAAAATACTAATACTATCAAAACTCGTATTTTTTGAAATCGTATATTTTTGTGTGTATAACTTCTTAAGCATTAACAAACTAATATCTTATAAGGCTCTAGGTGACTATAAGATCTTCAAGCGAGCTTCTCCTTTAGCAGCATTGAGCTTCAATCCCGTACTTGAATATCCTTAAGTCTTCAACACCTTCTTTTAGAGAAAGTAAACTCCTTAAATCTATTAGAACCCTGAAATATATTTAAACACTTGAACTTAATTAATACTAAATAACCACATATATTTTGTTATCATCAAAACCATAAAACCGGGTGATTGTAACTTTGGGCCAACAATCTCCCTTTTTGATGATGACAAAACATATGAGTTATTTAAAATAAAAGATAGGAAAGAGCTTGAAAAGCTCCCCCTCAAATTATGTTATCGATCAAGTACAAAAAAAATATTATGGTTTTAAATGGATTTGACAATATAAGCAAGTCACACATATATGCATATATAAAGACAATACCGATTTAGAATAATATACATATATAGCCTACCGTTATTCCAATCCTCCTTCCTCAAAAAACAATATGCAACGAATAAAAACAATGAATCATGGCATTGCATATAAGCATGGTAATGAAAATGAATATACATGAAATTCATAAAATATCAAAACAAGAAACTTAATATCCCAAATATCTCTCCCCCTTTTGTCATGAATCAATCAGGGAAAAGATGTAACGCCCCTGATCCCGCAGGTACGGGGACGTTATGGCGGCGTACATACGCGAGGTGAAAACACCCTCACGCGTACGTTAAGCCTCAGTACAGGACATAATCTCCATATACACAAGAGTTCCAGCAGGAAATAAGTACAAGAATACCTAAAGAAAGGGGTTAGTGATCATAACAAATATAAATACAGGAATAAATAAGATAACAGGAACCAAGCACAAAGATACCTACGAAGGGTCTCGATGGTAAAGTCTCCTATGTGAATCCAATGAACTAGCGGACCAAACGATAACTCGGATCTCCAACCTGGGCACGCAACTCATGGTCATCAGAAAGCGACCTAGTGAGCGGTAAAATGAAGGAGGCAGTAATAGATATAATAGTAATACAAGCACGATAATAATATATATACTACAAGATGTGGTAACAGTGATACCATATAATAAGCATATAAGAAGCAGTAGAAATACATACACAAGTAATCAGGAGAAATATAGAAACATGTCATCTTTTAATACCATCACTAAGCCGGTTATCATCGGGTCATGTCTATAGTCGTATCCAGTTTATATCATAAATAATGACGTCTAGTGGTGACATGATAGCAGTGACCATACAGGTGGGCATATGCAATATGAACATCCAGGTGGGCATATGCAATATAACCACAATACTGTGTTGTGCATATACAGTAATGATGTCTGCAAGGTATTCAGAAAACAGAATAGATGCAATGTAGAACATGCGTAGTATGCCACCACAGAAAGAATAACATGTACCAGGCAAAGTAATAAATATACATGTAACATGAGAGCGGATAAATGATCAGGTACAGAAACAAGTACAACTAAACAATTGAATACAAGTATCAGGCAAGTCATGTTACTTATACAATAGTAGAAATCAGTACCACCTGGTATTTTAATCAATCTCTTCCAGTGTCCCATACCACTAGCAGTCATACTGGAGCCCGCACTCCAGTCGAACCCATTCGGACATGGTTACTGTTCCCGACGAGTGAGTGATCAAATAACAAGTGTTCCCGACGTCACTATTGTGTATACCGTTTTATTATGTTACTTGAAAACCCATGGTCGAGGAGCTCTTATCGGGTAGGTGTATCCCGTGCATACCCGGGATCACGGTCTTAAATAAACCCCTGGCTGCTAAGACTAGGGCCCTCCGTTAAGAGGGGAACAATAATCAAGTAAGGGGAGCTCATGGAGCAATTGGTAGGTAGCACTACCGTCCCATGCAGTGGGAGAACAATAAGGATCCAGTACATCACCCGATAAGATCTAATCAACCGTCAAGTCTCCCCCATACCCAAGTTAGCTTTATGATCTGATATGTCAAGTATACAATGTAACAAGAACAAATACAGTACATGATACGGGTAACATGATAACTGGACCTGAGCTCTGTTGATAGCATAGAACAATATCACGGGAAACAGAATAATATAACGGGAAAAAGGAACAATAGATGTGGAATTCCACATATCGCATGTCAACAGCTCTCATGTCCAGTAACGGGAATATCCATATCAGTAACAGGAAACAATCATATAACATGAATACGGTAACATGGAATACATGTAATATGAACGGGAATCCATATGACAAGAATAAAGAGACCATACATGCATGTGTAATAGGGATATGGAAACATGACATGCATGTGTAACAGTGATATGTAAACATGACATAACGGTAACAATAATTGAAATGCGGTAGTCCGAGCATTGGTCTATTCGTGTACCAGTGGAATATCTATGTGTAGCAATAATCCGTGTAACAGATCTGTGTGTCACTAGTACATGTAATCATAGTGGTCAGTGTATAATGGAGTACCATGTCCAGGATACCAGTGCATGAAATAAGGGTGTCTAGCACTCATGTCTAGTGACAGTGTAGTGTCATAGAGTCTCTGTGGAGCAGTTTACATGTAACGATAATTATCTAACTGGGATATAATACATGATATGATAGTGTATTCTTGCACTAGTGGCCCGGATGTCAGTGGTACATGAACATGACATGATAGATCTCCAGTGTAACAATTAACGTCTTTTAGTTACTCAAGTTTTAGTTACTGATCATAAATCAAGTAAAAGAAAGATTAGCGTGTTTCAAGAGCAGTCAGGCATATTCTAATTACAGTGTTTATTATAGTGTTTTAATAATGTTTACAATTTATTAAATATTAACAATGGGGATTTACTGGTACTCATGTTTTATTTAAATAAAGCAACCAAGTGTAATCAATATGATAAAAATACAATTTATAAAATAAAAACACTTACAAACTGGCTATGGGAAGGTAGTTCTCTTTCCCATGATCGCAACGGTTCCAGAATCGTCCAAATCGGAGTCCGGATGCTCCAGATATCGCCCGAATACTAAATCATAACAAAAAGGGTTAAATATGTAATAAAATATTGAAATGCAAATAATACATAGTAGCAGGGGGTTTTCTACAATTTTACCTTTATTGGGATTCGAAGCGGGTTTGGGTAGCTCGCGGGTCGGGTTTGGATCCAATACCCAAACCCGTAACTTAAGTGAAATGGGTAACGGGTTATTGGGTTTAGGGTAGTGGGTTATCGGGTCGGGTTTATATCAAACACAACCCAATTAGTTATTAGGTTCGGATTCCACCCGAACCCAACAACAACAGCAGCGGCAGCAGCGGCTGTTGCTGCTGCCGCGCACGCAAGCCGGCCAGCCCTGCTGGCCGGCGGCAGGAGGGGCCCACCGGCGGCGGTCCCGGCCGCCGGCGGCGCGGCCGTAGGTTGGGCCGGGGAGAGGATGAGGAGAGAGAGAAAGTGAAAGAGTGAGAGAGAGAAAAGAAGAAGCAGCAGCTGAGAGAAGAAGAAAAAAGAAGAAAGAAAAAGAAAAGAAGAAGAAAGGAAGAAGAAGAGGGAGAGGTGACGCGGTGGCCCCGGCCAGCCGGGCTGGGGCGCGGCCTGGCGGCGGCGGCCGACGGCCTGGTCGGGATTCGCCTCTTGTTAGGTCGCGCAGAGAGAGGGAGAGATGGTTAGGGAGTTTAATTAGAGAGAGAGTGGAAGAATTAGAGAGAGAGAGAGTTAGAGAGAGGGGGAGGGTTTGAGAGAATTAGAGAGAGTTAGGGGAGAGAGAGGGAGGATTTAACGCAGGGGGAAGGCGGTGGAAGTGATGGCGGTGGAGGAGGCTTCCAGAGAAAGGAAAGAAAAAGAAAAGAAAAGAAAAGGTTTTAAATTAATAAAATAATATTATTTAATTCGGCCCAAAATTCGACTAACTCCGAACGGTGCCCAAAAATTACAGAAAATAGGGAATATTATCTTGAGACGTAGTATGAAAACAGTTTGGTGAAATTCAATTTGGTTTGCGAATTAAAAATCCCAGAGTGTCTCGTTGATACCGGGCGACACCGGTTTGATCAGATTTTCGATAAATTCAGAAAAATCTCCAAAAATATTCTAACGTAGATAATAACATTCTAAGATATATGGTGAAAGCAGATTCTCAAAATACAACTCCATTTGTGAAATAAAAATCGGAATGCCGATTATCGGTATCGGTCGACACCGACTACGGAGATTTTCCAAAATAATCCAGAAAATCCTAAAAAATCTAACATATTAGAAAATAATTTTTAAAACTGAAATCAGCTCAATCGGACTACCAGAAAAATCAAATTAATTTTATACGTCGTATCGCGTACTGATACTGTGATACGTACATCAAGGAGCAGGGGGTTACAAAAGACTTCAACAAAAAAGAGATATTAATTTGAAAAATACATGTATAAAAGATTTAAAAATTCATGAAATAATTTAAAACTTATGAATCCATAATACAAATATTTAACTCACCACAAATGAATGAAAATCTATTATTATTTATTGATTTAGTAAAAATATCTGCAAGTTGAAAATCAGTGAAAACATAATCAATTTCAATATCTCCTTTCTCATAGTGTTCTCTTATCGACGTGCTTGGTCTTACTATGTTGATTTACATTCTTGGTCATATGAATAGTGCTAGTATTATCACAAAATATTTTAATATGGCCATAATGTAAATCATAGTTAAGGTCTTTCATCCATAGGACTTGTGCACAATAAGCCTCAGCCGCAACATATCATAGGAGTCTTACTTAGCTTTGAATCTTCAAGCCCAAATCTCTTGATGAGCTCTCTTGTGTACTTGGCTTGATTGATAAAAATTTCATCACTCTTTTGCTTGATTTGGAGTTTAAGAAAGTAGTTTAGCTCTCCCATCATAAACATTTCATACTCGTTCTTCGTGCATGATTCAAATTCTTTACAAAGCTTTTCATTAGTGGATTCAAAAATAATATTGTCAACATAAATTTGAACAATTAGGATATCACTATTTACATGTTTTGTAAACAAAATGGTGTCAACTTTACCTCTAATAAAATCATTAAAATTAAAAGGTTGAAAAGTCTTTCGTACTAAGCTCTTAGAGCTTGTTATAAACCATATAAAGCTTTATCAAGTTGGAAAACAAATCTGAATATGTAGGATCAACAAACCTGGGGGTTGCTCAACATACACTTCCTCTTCTATAAAACCATTTAAAAATGCACTTTTGACATCCATTTGAAAAACTTTAAAATCTTTAAAAGAAGCAAAGGTAAGTGTCATCTGTATGACTTCAAGCCGTGCTACGGTTGCAAAGGTTTTCTCAAAATTGATACCTTCGATTTGGGTGTAACCTTGGGCCATCAACCTAACCTTATTTCTAATAACATCCTGACTCATCTAACTTATTCCTAAAATTCCATTTAGTACCAATAGTTGGTCTATTATAGGGTTTAGAAATAAGGTGCCAAACTTGATTGCGCTCAAATTGATTAAGCACTTTTTGTATTGCAAGCAACCAATATGAATCAGCCTCAGCTTTGAGGATATTATTGGGCTCAATATGTGAAATTAAAAAAAATGGCCGCATAAATCATGGAGTTTGGATCGAGTAGTTACCCCTTAGATACATCACCATGATGAGGTCCTTGGGATGATTTAAAGCAAATCTCTAATCCTTCGAAAGTGGTTGTGTTGGTTCCACTTCAACCTCTTGAACTTCGCCTTGTTCATCAATTTTT
>JAVJIF010011901.1:0-120446 GCA_038442645.1 Agave tequilana | reverse complement strand
AAAAAAAAAAAGAAATTTAGCCATGTTGAGTGTTTGAAACATTGCTTTTGGGCATTTTCAAGCTTTAAGAATCTTTTGTACGAACACTGATAGTCATGAGTGTTTTCAGTAATTTACATTAATATTGCAAAGAAATTTGCAAGCAACTTATTTTAAATCAGCCTGATTTGAATCAAGTTTATGTAGCCCTGCAAACATGATTCCAACTTACAACTTCTCAATATGTACCAGAGGCTTAACTTGTGGTAAATGATTGAGATTAGATAAAGAGAAGTTATAGGTTCAAATCTAGACAATGGTCTCTGAAAAAAGTATATTTATCACTTTGCTAATAAGCTTCTCTGAGCTCAAACTTTTGATCGGCACACCTTTAATGCAAGCTAAGCTTCCTTGGAGTTACAGAGAGAATAGAATCAGTAGTAATTCAATGGGAACTGGCACAAGAAGGCTACCATAAACTCAGAAGTTGGAGGGTTAGTAAAATGGGAACTCAAACAAGGTTGATACCTACAATTTTTTGATTCTGTAACTTCTCCAATCTCCACTGAGCCAGACTGCAGAAAAAAGAGACTTGAGCAATACTGCGGAATTCAATTGAAAGCAACAAGTAAAACTTTAAACAACACAAAACAAAAGAAGATGTGTAGATTCCAGAACCGTTACATATATAGCAGCACGTAGATGTTGACCACTGCATTGGACCACTCACCGTGACACTCGTCACAATCTCAGTGGCGGGCACAAGTTGCTGACAGCAGCGCTGATGGCTGAAACCTGCACAGAAACAAGTTTTAATTTATTAAACAACCGCTTCCCTTTTGAAAATTAAAAGCAAAGTCCAGATTTTCTGGAAGAAACTGATGCTCACTCTCTTCTATAAGTACAGCTTCTTCAATCCAAAACAATCCCAACTCTTCTCCAAACTCTTCCTCTCCTTCTATAATTCTAAAACAAAATCCAAATGGCCCTTCCTCTTACTGGCCGAGTTGCAATAGTCACAGGCTCATCTCGTGGCATCGGTCGTGCCATTGCCGCACATCTCGCCTCCCTCGGCGCCAACCTTGTCATCAACTATGCTTCCAACTCAACCCAAGCAGATCTCCTCGTATCCGAACTCAATTCTAATTCAAGTAGTCTTCAAGCCATTGCAGTCCAAGCAGATGTATCTGATCCATCTGGAGCCAAAACCCTGTTTGATCGTGCCGAGGAGGCATTTGGTTCCCCAGTCCATATCTTCGTCAATTCTGCAGGCATTATTGATTCTAAATACTCAACTATCTCTTCTATCTCAGTAGAAGATTTTGATGCCATCTTTAATGTCAATGCGCTTGGTGCCTTCCTCTGCTGTCAGGAAGCTGCCAAGCGCATTGCCCATGGTGGTGGGGGGAGAATTATTATGATAACGACTCTCTGGTAGGAGCACTCCTCCCAAAATATGGTGCATATACAGCATCAAAGGCTGTGGTGGAGGCACTGACGAAGATATTGGCGAAGGAGCTCAAAGGGACGAGGATCACCGCGAACTGTGTGGCACCTGGGCCGGTTGCAACTGAGTTGTTCTTTGAAGGAAAAAGTGAGGAGGACATCAACCGGGCGGCAGATACGAACCCGATGGGGAGGATTGGGGAGACCAAGGATGTAGCACCACTGGTTGGATTTCTTTGCACTGATGAAGGAGAATGGGTTAATGGTCAGGTGGTTAGAGTTAATGGTGGTTCTGTTTGATGTTCGGACGTTATGTATTTCGTTTAGTTTATATTTTCTTTGGTGATTTTGTGTTGTTTGAGATTTCAGACCTAGTGGGGAAGGATTTAACTTACGTAATCCAATAATAGTCTTTGGAAGTTAAATATTTGTTTGATGAGTTGATCTTCGTTTGTTTTGATGTTCATACGACTGCCATGGAATTTCTTTACTCCAACAAGTTGTTCATCTCCGACCAGAGTTTTTGATTAATAAGATTTCATCTAAAAATTCATCTAAAAACAGATACTCGTAGACAGTGTTCTGAAACTAGTGACTACTCTGAAAACATGAATGCAGATATTTCGCGATAATTATTTTGTAACATTGCCCGAAATTTTGGATTTTGTTTAGCTTTGTTCCAAAATTGGCTTTGTCAGGTCCATGAGATCTTCTGGAACAATATTGAAAGCTAATTGGGTGATAAATATAAATAGTTTACATCAATATGAAAGAGAACAGTACAAGCATGAAGCTAAAACGAGCTGATCCAAAGTTTCTTACTTGGATGGAGCCCTCTACCATATATGGTTTTTTTACTGTCGACTCTTCTTTTTGAGAGAACTGTGGACTATCAATTTAAATAACTTCGAAGATGGTATGTCACAGTCAGCAAAGAACTTTGAGTCTATCCACCTCCTGGGCATCAAGAATAAAAACCACTAACCAAGCCTGAAAGCTCAGGTCAGAAGTTAGGATCAGTTGGCAAAGCAAGGGATCTTAATCTAAAAGCACCAGGAGATTTTCATTCAATTCATATTGGTATCCACAAGTTCAATTGTTTCCTTCCAGTTTATCTGACCTAAGAATCAAAGAAACATTTTATGTGAAAACTTAACTGAGCAGGGGAAATTTGGAACCTCCACTTAGCAGCACATAAATGAGATAAACGACCCAAAGTCACAATTGCATCAGCTAATCCTGTATTCATGATAGGAGACACCCAGTGATCAGAGCCATGATAAGGAAGGATATCGGGTTAGAATCAACAGCCATCCTTGTGTAAGAATGTATGAAGATTAGGCAATCCCAGTTCGCTTAAGAAAACAAGTTGATATAATCAGAATTTATAGACTACATCTTACTAGCAGCAACTCTTTTTTAAGTTGAACAAAGTTAAATGGCTGATTGACTAGTAACTGAAGTTTCAAGATTAAACTTGTTTTCTTAGTGTGCATGACCTAATACAGGTTATGAAGGAAAGCATGTGGAAGGAAGGTATTTTTCATAACGATTAATTTCATTTTTTACAATTTCGGCATAAAATTCACTAGCTATTTTCACTTTTTGCACACCAGTGGTTGGATTCCCCGTTGTATGATCCTATGGGAAGGACTGGGAGAGTAAGGATGTGGCGGTTGTGGTTTGTGTTTCTTTATACTAATGTAAGAGAGTGGGTTAATGGCAGGTCATTTGAGTTAATCTGAGGATTTATTTTCTTTGGATTTTCTGCGTGATTCGCATGTGATGATGCCCAGATATAGGTGGAAGGGATTAATTATGTGGTATATGATGGTTTTTTAGGGTTCTTTTGCTTGTATCCTAGGGGTTGAAGCTTCAACGTTACTGTAAATAATAGAATAATGGGCTTAAATATAAGATTGTATGGGTAAAAAACTTGAAGATAAAGCTAAAAGACATCTAGATTCTGGAGGAGATATAAGTTCAAACCTGCCACATAAAATTTCCATCCATTTATTTTGGTTGAATGAGTTGTCACTTAAGGTAATCCTAACTTCCTAAGTAATCCTCCACCAATGTAAAATGGCATAGTTTTTCCAACATAAATTGTCTATGAACCATACTGTCAAGGATTAATAGATCCAATCATATCATAGTCTGCTTCATATGATGACTAGAACATGCAATCTCGATTCATAGACAACTTGAAGAAAAATATTTTGCCCGACTTAGTCTCTGTAAGTAAAATAAGGCCAACACCTATAATTCGATATGTTGATCATTTACGTATAGATTGCGAGTTAAAACAGAAGTTCACAAGAATAATTGATATCTCTGGCTTTCCTTCCAACATTCCTTCTCAACATGGCTGCATTCTCTCTGCACTTTAATATATTCATTAAAATCATAGTTTGTCTCTCCACTTGTACATACATCACAGTAATTACTCTGGCCAATTCATTGCCATTCATAACCTAGTGATCAGACCAAAGCTTTCACTAATTTGTTATCTTACATGTCATCTAGCTTCAAATTAAAATATAGAGGGATGCCGAATATGGGAAGGTGAGAAAAAAGGAGGAAGGAACAAGTAAAGCCTATTTCTATATTTGTCCACATGTACCAGAGAAAGAATCAACTTTAAGAATTGCACTACAGAAGAAGAGCAAATACTGTTACATGATAGCTACATGATACCCTGAAACATTGGCCTGTAAACTTGTATTTAGTTACTCTCTGCAAAAATTTTGCTTTCCAGAGTCAAAATTAAGAGTTAATTGGTAAATACATATATGGACAATATAAAAAGGACAACACAATTGCAAAACTAGAGTGTGAGATTTTGTCACTTACTTGGGAACAGGAGCCTTCTATCTGGATGTTGGCCCACTCCGGTCAATTAAGACCTCTGAAGGTGTAAAAATCCGAATGCAAAAGTCAAAATTATCTTGAGAGTATTCTGCTACTTGGCATCAAGAACGAAACCACCAACTCCAAAAGCTCTAGCCAGAAGTAAAGAGCAGTTCGAAAATCAAGGAAGTTATTGCGAACTTGACCACCAGGAGATGCTTTCCCTAGTTTATGTTGGTTTTCAAGCTTGGCTAAAGTTTACTTGTCAAAGAATCAAATAATGTATGGAGAGTAACTTTCAATTGAACGGTCCATTATGAACCTCTTATATCAGCACCCATTAGTGAATTGGGAATGTAGACGTGCCTATAAGAGGGTTAATCTTAATCAGGAATCCCCAACCAAGCCACCATATGAGGAGTTACAAGGGATAGACCATCCAAAGCCAACCGGTTTGTCAGTTAATCCTGTGTTCACAAGGAGACGCATCCAGCAACCAGAGAGTCCTGATAAGTAAGTATGATAATTTGCTAGGACAAAGATTGTCTCACAGACAAGATCCACCATATGATCCATATCATAACAATCAAGATCTGGAAGAGAATTATGGATGTCTATTAGAATTTACAGACTGTAATTTAGACATCATAACTCTTTTGTTTATAACTTGGCAAGGTTAAATGGTATGCTGCTTTTCTAGATTATGCAATGTTCTTAAAATAAAACTATTAGAGTAGAAATAAGATTCTTTGTTATAGTAGAAATAGGAATTTTCTTTTCTTTATTTGAATTCTTCTACTCCAAGTAGGGTTATTGTGTATTCTCCTATTTTATTAGGACATGTATTTCTTTTCTCTATAAATAAATGACATAACACTGATTGAGGGTATAAGGTCTTCTCTTTATCTTCTTCACCTCACATGGTATCATAACAAAAATCCAACCCTAGCCTTCTTTTTAAAAATACCTATCCCAATTTTCCTATTTTTCTCCAAAAAAAAAATTCCCCAAACCCTAAAATTAGATTTTTCTCTCTCTTTCTCTTCCCTATATTTTTGTTTTCTTTAAATAAAGAAAAAGGTTACTGCAGAAAAAAAATCCCGAAATCCTTTCAAACTCCCTAAAAAATCCAAATTTCATTGTATCGTTGTAGTGGTCACCTTTTAACCCGCTCGAGATCGTGACACGTATCAATTTGGCTCAAAGGGATGTCCGATGCTTGCCACTTTCAGAACGCCTGATCCCGACTCTCCGTCCAATTCAAACTTCAAGCGAGTTGGGTAGTGGAAGAAGAGATAAATCCGGTTATAAGAGATCTCCACCTCTAAGCCCAATCCTCATTCAAACAGAACATTTACCCTCGGAGCAGTTCGTCCTTATCTATAGCAAGGTGCAGACTACCAGAAGCTCTCCTCTTCCTAATTCAAACCGGGATGTTCGGCTCAACCGCTATCAAGATAGGAACTTAAGCGTCAAACTGAGCAGGACTCCCTAACCTTATATGTTTGATATAACTTGCATAAATAAGAGATCTTCTCCAACCCATAGGGGGGATCAGAATCCAGAAACCCAAGCATACTAGAGAAACCCACCTGTAATCACCATTGTTTAGTAGAATTCTCCTCTCTCTGTGGTTTTTTTCTATTTCGGGTTTCCACGTAAGTTCTGCGTGTTTGTGCTTAATGTGATTTTGATTTTACTATCCCTCTCTATTATTTTGGTGTATTCCTTAGGAATTTACCCACTGTATTTGTGCTTTATTGAATATATGAGACTATACTCTTGAGATCTTTTGCCATCCAATATCAAACCCCTTCTTCTAACTTGGTTGCATGACCAATATGGCTCTGTCAAGGAAGAGCGTCAACCAAACTACAGACGCCCCCCATGCCGATCCAAAGGAAAAAGGAAAGCTTCGAAGTGGCTGATCCAGCAGACCGACGGTCCAACTTGTCTGACGTCTACATCTCTGATGCTGAGGATTCTTATTTCAACACTACTTCACAAACTCGGGATGCGGACCGCTAAACCCGAGTTGCTGCTCAACGACGACCAACTTCTCCAGATGCTTTTCTACCATGCATAAGCAGATGGAGAACCAGTAGACGGAGATGATCCGGCTCCGTGAAGTTGCTGCTTGTGAAAAGACGCGGCATCCTGTATTCAAACATGATTGTTAAAATAAATCGGGACACAACAGAAGTCGCAATCTTCTCCCACTAAGGGAAGAAATGTGTGGGCTTCCCCATCGTCAACACGTACACAGAATCCGCTCACTCTTAGCGAAGATTGAGGCACAATCGATCGGAGACTACGAAGATAATGAGGATCACAGAAACTCTGAGCGTTCCTGAACCCCGAAGTTCCCTCGCATAGAGGACATCGCAGATCTGATCCAGGAGCGGCTCAATCAACTGAATCAAGCGAGTCATTAGTAAAGCAGAAGCCTAGGAGAAATGAACGTAGAAAGGAGTCGCGCCATTAGGGATGAAGTCGATCGCCTACTCCAAGTTGGTTTCATCTGAGAAACATTTTACCTCGACTGGCTCTGTAATCCGTCCTCGTGAAGAAAAAGAACGAAAAGTGGAGAGTCTACATTGACTTTACTAACCTCAACAAAGTCTGCCCGGAGGATCGTTGTCCCCTCCCGAGGATCGATCAAGTAGTAGAGGCTATGGCAGGACACGAGCCCTTAGCTTCATGGACGCCAATTCAGGCTATAATCAGATCAAGATACACTTACCGATGAAAACAAAATGGCCTCTTTACCACTGGTCGAGGAATCTACTGCTATAAGTGATGCCCTTCGAACTCAAGAACGCAGGAGTTACCTTCCAGCGAATGATAAATAAAGTCTTCAAGGACCTGATCGGGAGCACTATGGAGGTATATATCGATGATATATGGGAAAAAGTGTATAGCACACAAATCACCTCCAATATCTAGACAAATCCTTCAATCTCCTTAGGCAATATAAGGTGAAGCTCAACCCCGAAAGTGCACATTTGGGGGTGGCTTCCGGGAACTTTTTGGGATATATGGTACCCGACGGAGTATCGAGGCCGACTCTGAACAGATATATGCAATTCTAAACATGAGATCACCCACCTGTGTGAAGAAGGTCCATATGCTGAATAGACGTCTTGCAGCCCTCATAGGTTCATCAGCTGATCCACGAATAAATGCAAGCCATTCTTCCAGCACTGAAGAAAAATAGAGCCGATTTTCGCTGGAATGAGGAATGCGAGACGGCTTTCCAGGGGTCACCCTCCGGGGGCCGACCCCAACCCCCGGGGACACATCCCCTGACAGAGGCTCTGCATCCTCTGAGCAAGCAGGGGTCGCCGCCGCGTCATCTGACTCAGCGCGCCAACCGTCTCAGAAAAGCAAAGGCACCGCTCCTCTCATCGGAGACTCTGACTCCTCTTCAACCGGAGGAACCACCGTCAAATCATTTCTGGCCGGTGCCAATGGTCTTGTACCTCCAAGGGTACCTCGGGTCTAACCGGGTCCAGCAACCAGCTCTAATTCTGGTAGTTGTAGTCTAGATGGAAGAGCTTCTGAACACGCTCATGGACCACACGAGATACCAACGCGTTCGCTTATCGGATTGGGTTTCTGTTCCAGTATGTTGGGATCCTCTCGCGATCTTCCTCTGCAGCGACTTCCAGGGTCCAACGAGCCTGATAACCGAGTCACGCTACCCATGGTCACTGTCGGGCTGGCTGATGATCACCCTGTCACGGCCTTTTCTGGCGAAAGAATGGGCGTCTTGAGGGCCCTTCCTCATCATGTAGACGGCGCAAAACTCCTCATGTCCGCACACCTCCGGAGGAAGCGGTTGCAAAGGGCCTCGAAGCCCAAAAGAATATGCCACGTGCCCACCGTCAACTGTGACGGAGCAACCCTGAAGTAACTCAGGACACTGGGGACGAAGGTGGCTAGGGAAAGCTTCTTCACAAGGAAAATATCTGAGCATTAATGAACACTCTGTCGTGCGAAGGGGTCACCGTGACATCCGTCTTAAGGGGACAGCACTCCAACATCATTTCGTGCTGCACCTGGGCGCCGTTCTCCAGGTACTCAAAAACAGCTGTCAGACTGTAAAAAGGTGACGGCTTTAGATCGAAATCCATTGCCTCCCTCGTAGGGCAGTTGATCCTCCTTCCCTTGTCGTCTTATGTGCTAGGCTTATTGGCGGCGGCGACAAACTTTTTCCTTCATCTTCGAAGTTGAGACAGATCGAATTCGCAGAATGAAGATGAGAAGAGAAGGCAAGAAGGCTTAAGATTTTGAGAAAAATCTTGAGTTCAAAATTTTATCCCAATTTAAAGAGAGTGCTGACGTAATCGCAAGAATCGCGAGGGCTAGAACATCACTTCGTCTGCTCACCTGCTTCGCATCCCAACTGTTGCCCGAATCCCAACGCACTCGATTCGCCTCCCAAACGGCAGTTACTTGCAAGCAAGCATGCGGATTAAACACGCCACACATGATCACCAGCCTTTTAAATATAGCATTTAATGCACATGTGCAAAGGCAGAAAAGATGCCTCAACTGCTTTCACTAGAAGACAAAGGTCGACATGACCCCCGAGAGATACATCAGACAATCGACGCCTCCGATCACTTAGCAGGAATTGCCTAAGGGCATAAATCAGTATGCTCCCCTCCTCTATCAGGGACTCCGAGGAGGAAAGGCGGAGGGGTATATGTAATAGTTAGATTTTAACCTTCATCAAATCATGAAACGTGTTGGCCATCGTACGAGGTTAATGAGACTGCCTTCACTCTCTGCCAGCGAGCCCAGCTCACTAACAAGCCTGATATGGCCCAAGAAGAAAAGCCTCGGCCTTTCCCCGAGCCCACATCAGCTCAGACGTTACCTACCAGGTTCACTATTCAACCAGAGCTGCACGACCTCTCCGGATGCCAACATCAATGCAAGGATCCCCTCCTACCAGACAAGGATCCTTCCCGAGGCCGCTCAATGCTCCGACAAGAAGACTCTCCGAGCCTGCTACTCCTACGCTACTTACAGCCGGATAGCATGATCCCGCGATTCACGGAGCCGACTACGCTATCCGATTTTCCCATGTTCTGAACATTGTAACGCTCCTATATCAATGCGAGTAGTGACGGAAATTCTGCATAGAGATCCTACAACCAAGCGGTGTTTCTCTTTTGAGTTTTTATGTAAATCTCTGTGTGTTTGCTGTGATTATTGGTTGTGTATTCTCTACAAATTTGGTGCACGCGGGAAAGTCCTTGGAGAATTTTCCGCCGCAATGGTCTATATTATCTTCTATGCTTCTATCGGTGATCTCTAAAATGGGCACTTCTGCTTTAACATGTGATGAGTATGTGATCCAGTGACACATTTTGGTCATGCATCTTTAAAATTCCTTAAATTATTATTTTTCTATTAAAACTATCTCTAAATTACAGTGTGAGTCATGTTAGTTTGGTAAACATAATCGAACTTTTTTTTTATCTAGAGCAGTTAATTAATGTAGGCCTTTATTTAAAGTTATTCAATTGATATTTAAGGTCCTACTTGAATTAAAAATGTGTGTTGTTTTTCTTATTTTGTAACTTTTATTGATGATTATTATCGTATGACTTAGTTATTTTTAATGAAAGATCATTCTGAAATTCTCCTTATTTTTCAAACATTTTATAGAGAGATTAGTACTAAATTTAATTGTCCACTTAAGATTTTATGATCTAATAATGTTTTGTAATATGTGCAACATACTCTTCAAGATTATTGTGTTTCTTATGATATAATTCATCAAATTTCGTGTGCTCGTACACCTCAATAGAACGATATTGTTGAAAGAAAAATTATCATTTGCTTGACATTACTTGAATATTAATGGTTTCATATGCATGTTCCCATTGTGTTTGGGCTGACGCAATCCTTACTGCTTGTCACTTAATTAATTAAGTTCTTTCTTTTGTTTTAGATGGTAAAACCCATTCTCGTTCTTTACCCAAAAAATAAATGTTTGATTTACCTCCAAAGATTTTTGGGTTCGTGTGTTTTGTTCAAATTCTCAAAATAGATAAGATAAATTAGATCCTCAAGCATTCAGTGTGTCTTTCTAGGATATTTTTCGGACAAAAAAGATATCTATGTTAGAATCCTATCAGCAGAAAGTATGTAATTTGTGTGGATGTCACTTTTTTTGAAATCACACCGTACTTTTCAACCTCTTTGGGTTCCATTAAAACTCCTTGGCCACTTATGTAACTCTTCACATACCACTAGAAAACTCGCCTCGACTCCAAGTTTATCAACAATGCGAGAAAATTATCATTGATCCTGACAGCTTACCCTTCATCAGTAAATTGCTTTCACTCATTATCTCTCATAACTCTTTGAAAAGGTATTCGTTCTTACACTCAGCATGCTATAACTAAATATTTATCTTTCTCTCATTTTTCTCTGATATACTCTAGTTTTGCAACCACATTATTTTCTATTTTTCTCCCAAAATCTTATCGTGATGTTATGCTGGATTCTGTATAAAAAGTGTTATGGATGAAGAGATGACTACTTTACATGCTAATGAAACATGAAATTAACTTCTTTACCATTGGAAAACAAGCTGTTAGTTGTCGATGGATATACAATATCAAATTTCTCTCCAATGGATAGATTGAGCGCTTGAAGGCATGGTTGGTTGTCAAAGGTTACATATAGACTTATGGTGTTGATTATTTTAAGACTTTCTCTCTAGTACTTGTCTGCATTCCAGTATTTTAAATATCGAATATCAGCGATATATCGGTCGACAAAATTAAACACTAGGTATCGAATATCAGGTGATATATCGCAATGTGGTACTAAATAACAAACATCAATCGGATGTCATACCGGATGAAGAATATGCATGTGATTGTCTACATAAATCATAGAAACTACTTAAAATAAGTTTAGCGTCACAGACTTATATGAGATACTTACTTTTTGTAGAAGTTTCTAAAATGTGTCACGTGGTGACGTATCAGATATTTTTATCTCAGATATCGGTTGATATATCAGCCACGTGATAATATATCAGCTCATATCGGTCCAAAATGATATCTGATAAAATTTCACTAATCATATCTTTTTGGATAAAATACCGGTATCTCGGCCGATATACCTATATATCGGCCGATATATAAAATAGTGCATTTTGTTCGCATTCTTTTATCAGTTGCAGTGGTGAAGCAATGGCCTTTGTATCAGTTATAAATTAAAAATGTATTTTTCCATGAAAATCTTCATAAGATGTATATATTTCAGTCCTCTGATTATGAGGTTCAGGGAGAAACAAATAATGTCTGCAAACTCAAAAAAAATAATCTATGATTTGAAGCAATATCTACAAGCATGGTTTGACAAATTGTGTACTGTTGTTATACACTATGGATTGAGAAGGAGCTTCTCTTATCACTCTATATTTGTAAGACATTCTTCTACTGATGCTATTATTCTTTCAGTTTATGTTGATGATATTATTGTCATTGAAAATGATCATCAATGCATTATTCAGTTAAAAGCTTATTTAAGTTCTCATTTTCATAAGATAGACTTTGGTCTCTTCAGACATTTTCTACGGATTGAGGTTGCTCACTCTTCAAAAGATTTTTCGTCTCAAAGAAAACACCTTAGTGATTTGTTTGAAGAAACTAATATATTACAATCTAGATTCTAAACCTATTGATACTCCTATGAATTCAAATATTCGTTTTGATCAAAACTAGATGAGTTGCTTGCTAATCTCAAAAATTACAGACGATTGATTGGTAAACTAATTTACTTAACTATCACTCGACTTGATATTATATTTGTTGGTATGTTATGTCAATATATGCAGTCTATATCAGTTTCATTGAACTGTTACTTGTCGTATCTTGCGGTATCTTAAAAGGGCTCCAGGTAAAGGGTTGTGTTATCATCCTTCATCTCATTTGAATATTATGAGATATTTCGATGCTGATTGGTCTGGTGATCCTATTGATCGTCGTTTTACTACTGGTTATTGCACTTTTATTGGAGACAATTTGGTGGCATGATAATGTAAAAAAATAAAATGTTGTTACTCGACCTAGATAATGAGGCTGAGTATAAAGCCATGGGTCATACAGTTATGAATTAATGTGGATTCAATCTTTTCTTTCTGAAATAGATAACATCTACAATAAGCCAATGGTGATGTATTGTGACAATCAAGCGGCGATCTGTACTGCCAATAATCGTGTTTTCATGAGCAAATGAAGTATAATGAAGTCGACTGTCACTTTATCAGAGACATGATGATGACACATTGGATAGTCACTTTGTTCGTCATATCGAGTTGTCAAGTTGGAGATATCTTCACTAAAGTCTCATCTAGAAAGAGTTTTTCAATTTTGTGTCGCAAGTTGATTGACATCTATGCTTCAACTTGATGGTGAGTATTAAAGTAAAAATATAAAAAAAATTTCTTTATTTTGGATTCTTTTACTCTAAGTAGGACATTGTATATTCTCCTACTCCTATTAGAACATGTATATTTTTCTCTATAAATAAACGACCACACTCTAATTGATGGTATACGGTCTCATCTTCATCTTCTTCACATCAACAAGAACTCTCTTCTTTTTTCCCCCCTAAGGAGCACGGCATTCATTTTGTTAGGGTAGAAAGCATGGAGGTTCATTATGATATAAATTGAGTGAGATACTAGATGTAATTACATCTGCCACAAATATGCTTATGTTCACTAAAACCAATGAGCGGGAGCGAGATGTATTGAAAAAGTTTCCTCGGCGGCTTTTAGGATGTCAGTTATTTGGAAATCTGGCAATTTTTCTGGCCCTTCCGACAGAAAACATTACATGCCAAGTGTTGATGTTCTAGCCTTTCTTCTAAACTAGGAAAAGGGAGGTGTCTTTAGTATGACAACCATTTTCATATTTGGGAAACCCTCATCTAAATGGAACAGCAAAAGGAAATATGGCTGCAGGGCTATTGGATTCTACAACTACAGCTCTCTTTGAACAAATCTGTCGAGAGGACAATTTAATCTCAAATTTTAGAAATATTTTTAAATTACAACTAACAATTAATACAAAGTGTATTACTATCATCAGATGTATTGCCTTTCTGTGTGCACCAACTGATCATCCATTTTGATCGCTTAATTAGAGGCAGATATGGTTATCAAATAAAATGATCTTGGATTATGGCTGTAAATATAAAACAATATGAAAACAATTGGGAACATAGATCAAAGACATACAAAGGAAAAATCCATTGTTGAGGCTCTTTCCCAGCTACTTCAGATTGGCCCCCTTCACCATTATAAAAGGAGAATATGTCAGAAACATAATAAACAAGGTAAGGAATAAAAATAACTATAAAATAGAGGGTGAAATTATGGACCTCAGCATGCCTCCCATCTTTCTTCTTTGTAGACCTGTTTGTCCAGCTCTTGAACTTGATTTCAATTGGAGCAACATGCAAAGCCAACATTCACATAATTCCTGTACCTGATAACAATTGCATGATGCTGCCTTCATTTTGCCAGAATTCAGAACCACTCTTCGTACTCTGTTTGAGGTTCCAGGGTCAAGCTGTTACCAAAACTGCATAAGCCTTCTCTTAGCTGCTTTCTTTTTTTGTTTTATTTTTCTTTTCCCGGAGACCCTAAGTTAATACATGAAAAGTGTGGAAAGAGGGGGTTGGCTCGATTGACAGGATTTCCATTAAATTTTCCTAATCGGCCTTTCTATATTTCATCAACCATTGATGTTTCACAATATGAGTTGAGTCACTAGCATTCACTTTCGGCTGCTAAAGCATGTATTTTACTTCTAAAAGACACATCCAGAGGATGAATCCTTCTTCAAAACTAAAAATGTGGGTCAAAGCCCAATAGTTTAAATTTTTACAGAAGTCGATGTTTGAGACTAGGAAGCACAAGTTGTCTACTTCATAAAATAATATAGCTTACACAAGTTTAATCTCTAGCAAACAAAAGGAACATTGTATGAAAATAATGTTTAAAATTGTCTTTTAATTACCGTTTCAATTGGATTATCCTCTCTTCACCAGTAATCTCCGCATGAACAACTGCCCCCTTCAAAATGATGGAACCGGTAAGCATCCCGTAGTATGATGACTCGTCCAGCAAGTTTCGAGATAAACTTCATCCAAGTATGGCAGTCGTTACAGACACGAATGTTCTTAATAACACGGATGGGTACCTCTGAAGAAAAGCTAATAAGCCCAAAACTAACAGCGAGCTTCTCACTGTGAATGTGTGCAGTTGGGTCTTTTTGCTCTTGCTCAAGTTCATGCAGAAGGTGATACTTATCTTGTTTGTACCCCATTTCAGCTGCCCTTTCATTCAAATCTTCTAAGAATTCATATATCTTATCTGCTAGTGGGTGTAATCTATCACCAGCAAAGAATGCATGAACTTCATTCTTTGCCTCAATCCAGCTACGACCAGGCTCTTTCTTCACTCCTTTATCCTTCATCATCTGTCTTATCTGATCTCTGCAATCCCATTTCTTGTTCACCGCATAAATGTTTGATAAGAGAACATAAGTAGCTGAATCATGGGGCTCCAACTGAAGAAGATGCTGAGCTGCAAATTCTCCAATTTCAACATTCTTATGAACTGTACAAGCACTTAGAAGGGTTCTCCAGACCATACCATCAGGGTCAACAGGCATATCCTCTATGAATTCTTTTGCACGATCCAATTGTCCAGCTCGACCAAGAATATCCACAACACAAACATAGTGCTCTGTTTTTGGTATCAGGCCATGCTCTTCACTCATGGAATTGAAGTAATCAAGACCTCTGTTCACTAAACCCACATGACTACAAGCGGCTAAAACCCCCACAAATGTGACATGGTTTGGCTTCACTCCTTCCTTTTTCATCTGCTCAAAGAGCTCCAGAGCTTCCTGGCCGCGTCCATGTTGAGAATAACCCGTGATCATGGCATTCCAGGAGATCTCATTCCTATTGGGCATCCCGCCGAACTCCATTTTGGCATCTTCCAAACTCCCACACTTAGAATAAAGCGAAATTAATACATTACCAGCCTCTATTTCACTGTCATAGCCCGTTTTTATCATTTTTGCGTGAACTTGCTGCCCTTGCTTTATGTCTGCCATGTTAGCAGAAGCACTAACTGCGGGGCCAAATGTGAACATGTTTGCTCTGATACCTTCACGATCCATGTCCGCAAACACTTTAAGAGCTTCCTCACAGTGCCCACTTTGAGAAAACCCTGATATCAGCCCGTTCCATGATATCTCATCCTTATGCTCAACAATCTTGAATGCGGAATATGCCTCCGAAACCCTGCCGCATCTAGCATAAAGATTGATGAGCGCATTTCCAATTGAGTTGTCCTTTGAATAACCAGAAACACAAGCTTGAGCATGGATCTGAACTCCTTGATCAACTGATTTTATTCCAGCACATGCGCTAATTGCACTTGACAACCCAATATTATCTGACTGAATCCCACGAGTCAGCATTTCTTTAAATGTTCTGAGAGCTTCTTCAAAAAACTCATGCTGCGCATAGCCAGCAATCATGGCAGTCCACGAGACAACATCTTTCTCCGTGAGTCTCTCAAGAATTTTCCTTGCACTCTTCAACCTTCCACATTTAGAATACATATCTATCAGCATGCTACTAACGTAAACATTCATATCAAAGCGAGTCTTTATGGTTGAAGTATGAATCTGTTCTCCCAGGTAAAGTTCTCCCAGCTGAGTACACGTTTTCAGTATATTCGGATATGTATACTGGTTAGGTTCCAAACCTTTTACTTGCATTTCGCAGAATAGATTAAAAGCCTCTGTTAAATTACCCATTTGACCATAAGCCACAATCATCATGTTCCACAGCACAACATTTTCTTTGTCTGTCGTGTTGAAAAACTTGTGTGCAGTTTCAACATCTGCACATTTAACATAGAGGTCGAGAATAGATCCTTCAATGGTATAGTGAGAACAGTGTCCAGCCTTTAGCAAATAAGAATGGAGCTGTTTCCCCTTCTGAATAGCTCCAATACAGGCACAGGCACTCAAAAGACTTGATATAGTTACAGAGTCTGGTTTGAAGCTTGAAAGTTGCATCTCTTCAAAGATTTTTAGAGCGTTTTCACTATTTCCATGTTGTGCATGCCCTGAAATCATTGAGTTATAGGTGACTTCATCATGTCGTGGCATTTCAGTAAACACTTGGTGTGCCAGTTGAAGACTTCCAGAGCGTGAATACAAGGTAATAAGCGCATTGCCTACACAAGTTTCTGAACAAAATCCCCACTTGTATACTTGAGCATGGATCTGCTTTCCATTCTCAAAAAGCTCACACTTTGCACAAGCACTTAAAATACTTGATAAAACATACGGAGTAGGAAATCCCTAATTGATGCATTTGACAGGAGAGGCTAAGCGCTTCTTCTCTAAGACCATTCTGAGAAAATCCAGACATCATGGCAACCCATGAGACATTGTCCTTTGCAAACAACTCCTTGAAAACCAACATCGCCGAATCTATATACCCGTTCTTTGAATATAAGTTGATCAATGGATTACCAACAATTGAATCACCAACAAACCCGTAACGTACTATCTTAGCATGAATCTGTTCAACGATATGCCATGAGACATTATTCCCACTACAAGCTATCAAGGCACTTGCAAATGCATCGGGACTAGGATCCTTACACTCCCTCAACATTCTCGAAAACATGGATAAAACATGGTGATGCTCTTTCCTCTGAAGAAAACCAGAAATGATGCTGTTCCATGAAGCAACATTTCTATGAGACATTTCATCGAACAGGTTAATTGCATCAACGAAATCTCCAAAACCCAAGTACAAATCTCTAAGCTTGTTGCACAAGATGCTCTCTTTATCCAAACCCAGCTTCAAAATCCTCGCATGAGTCCTTTTGGCATCAAATATCGAGCCCGAACTCAAACAACAGTCTAAAAGGTAAGCATAAGTGTTGTGATCAGGTCGAACACCGGACTCTTCCATTGAGTTGAGAATCGAAAATGCATCAAATTTGCCAATGTTGCTACCTTCAGTTTCTCCATCGGAGGATTCTTCAAGAGCGCAGCAGACTGCAGAGTGGGTAAATTGACTGAACTTGGAGGTGGGTATCTGCTGAAAGATTCTAAATTGAGGGCTTGATGACCTGCAAAAATGAATTTTTAGAGGAAAGAATTGACATGAGGAGCGGGAGAGAGGCCCGCCAAAGGGGGTGAAAATTGATGACATTATTTGAAGACATTTTCTGGGAGTTTTTTTGGGTTTGTAGAATCTAACTGAGAAAGAGAGAGGGAGGTGAGACTTTAACCGCATTTTTTCACTGCCTGAGATTTGTATGCTATAACTTCAGTCAGATCTTTTTATTTTCTTTTTATTTATTTTTTCATATGCATATTTCCTTTTATTATTTTTGCGGGCTCTGAATTGACTTTCAAGAATTTCAGTTTAAGAAGAATTATTTTTCTTTGTCTACATAACTTTTTGTTCAAATAAAAGGAGGTTTTTTTTTTTTTTTTTTTTGGATCATGTCCTGAACTTGAAAATGCCATGTGCTTCAAATTATGAAACTATTGCTACTTTAATTAATGGTTGTTGCAAAGAAAGAGTGTATTTATTCACAAGCAAGTATTAACAAATCAGTATATTTTCTTTTAAAAATTAGAAATTGTGGCTTGCTCTTCAACTTGAGACAACCGACAATCCAGCACCTCAATTTAACACTTGAGTCGACCTCACCCACGATGACTCTTTTAATGACTTATTGAAGATATATATATTAGTATACAGCGAAGGGTGGAACCGAGCGCAGAGGTCGATGGCGATTCCCAGAAGAAGGGATCTTGCTTTGCTGAAAGGAGGGGCAGCGGATTTTGTTTGCTGGAAGAAGGTTGAGGAGGAGGAGGAAGAAGGGGGTAGGGAGAGAGGAAGGCTTTATCGTTGAATGGGTCGAGAAGGCGACGGCGACCGTTGGTGGACGGCGGCGGCTGCTGAGTGTCCCCACCCCCCCCCCCCCCCCCCTTTTGAAGAAGACGGACAGACGGATGGAGAGAGTTTGTGAAAGAGTCATGAGAGAGAACTTTGCTCTGCTCGGTTCTGATTATTGATAATTAGAGTTTGAAGAAAGTCATAGACTAGATTTAGTTAACACATACCATTAACAATTTAATTAGTATACAATTTTTTTTTTAGAAAAATCTTTTTCACGCACATTTTCAACCTACTCATTTTCTACACAAGAGTAACACATGATGTTGGGTCCTAGCAGTGACGAAACCAGGATTTTAGTCGGGAGGCAACAAATATACAGTGGGACGAAAATAAATTTAACAAGAAGAAAAGAAAAGAATATTTAAAACGTGCATTGCTTACAAGTGATGTAGAGGGCAACATAAATGATGATTCACCAATTTGAATTTTTTTAGATTTTCACAACTGAAATAAAGTAGATTGCAAGATAGCTATTATTATAAAATAAAAATAATTTAGATTTCCATAAGTTTAAATTTTCGCTATAGGATATTTAACCTTCTAGCTAGATGAATTTAACATGTGCACATCCGAAATTAATAGCTTACCAGCACTTGATTATTTTCTCTTATTTTACTTCTTTTTTTGATAATTCATAACTTTTTAGTTATTATGTGCCTAATATGAAGAAAACAAATTGCAGATGAAAAAGCAAAGAAAAACTAAAAGAATTTGTATTCACTGTATGTGTTTTCGTAGGAAAGTTATACTACTATATTTCTTTTTGAATAACTTCAGCTTTCTTCCCCAAAACTAAATGGTTTCATTTGAGCGCATTGTATTATGGAGAGTTGCAATACAATCCAATTTGAAACCAAAGAATGAAACAATTTAATTAATGATAAATTTATGATACAGTTACTCTATTATTTAAGGAGCGGATATCGGCACCCACTAGATTGATGAAGGCACCTATCAAAGATTTACAAATATGACATTATTTTTTTGGATACAGTACACCATAAAAAAGTCTAAAATGCCTTCTCCCTTCTTCCTGCTCTTTCTTCCTCAATCTCCTTCATTGCTGGTCGCCCAACCAATTTCTGATGTTCGCTTAATTTTCTTTCTCATAAACCCATTATCTTCATTCTCATTTCCATCTCTTTCTTCAGTGCTGGAAGCAAATTCCAGCTTCAGGTTCGCTTTGGTTAATTTCAAAAAAATCGCTATCTCAACCTCCTTAAGATTTACTATTGAGTAGTTAGAGTTCAATTGGAAAGAGAAAAGTTTCAAATTGTAGGGGTTTTGGGACAAATAACACTGATGGACAAACTCCCCACTGTTTCCAGTTCACCGTGGACTTTAGAGCAAGGAAAGGCAACAAAGGAATTCTAGGACATGGTGAAGGTCTGAAATGCTAGAATCAAAGTAATTGTACCTCTCATCGCATCAACTCAAACCCCTCCAATTTGGGTTTGATAGAGCATTTTGGTTGCAAGAATCGGGTGTGTTTGGTTGCAAGGAAGTGAGCGGAAGAAAGGAAATAGGGAAGAAAGGAAATAGGGAAGTATAATTGCTCACTTCCCTATCCATCCAAACAGCGGAAAAGGAAAATAAGAAAACCTCTTTTTGTTTTCTCTTTTACGCAACAATTTCCTCAATTCCAGAGTGCTACAGTTAATTTTGTGGTCATGTAAATCTCATTTTAATAAGTTGTAGCACACAATAGTTAATTTTTTGATCATGTAAATCTCACTTGCATTCTAATTAAAGTTCATTTTTATTTTTCTTAATTAATTTTTATTTTAATAATATTTTGCGGTCAACTTTGTGGTCAACTTTTTCACTTCCACTTTCACATTACCATCCAAACACTGGAAAAGACAAAACATTTTCCAAACTACACTTCCCAACAACATCCAAACACCGGAAAACTTACTAACCAATTCCCAGTTCCAAAGGGAACTATTACCACTTCCTCATTTCTTCACTTCCTCACTTCCACCCTTAACCAAACAGGAGTTAACACTCTCGCCGCCCCCCTCCCCAAACAAAAAAAAGATTGAGAAATTAGTGGAGATTAAGAGTGTTGCAACTATTGATAGCTTCTTCCTCTACTGGTTGTTTGCTTGGGTAGGAATTGATGAAGGCTTACAGAAAAGAGTCATTGGGGAGAGGATGTGGGCTAAGGAAGGAGGGCCGGGGGAAAGGGGGCGGGTTTGACGGCAGCGGGACGCGAGCGCCCATTTGGTAGGTGCCTTGATCAATTCAAGGAAGGAGGGAGATGGAGTTTTTTTTAGTGATTTTTAAAGAATTTGGGGTGAGCGTCTTAATCAATCTGGTGGGTGCGAATATCCACTAATTATTTATCCCTCCACATTTGGTAGAGGAGAAAATAAATGAGTACTTTATAATAATTGAGTGTGTACATGTATTATTTTAATTAAATGAAGAAATTGCCAAATTTTTCGGAATGAAAATTATGAAATTACAGGTCTACGTGGCAAAATTGCTTCGCTACAGGGTCCTAGTGTCAAAAAGAAATTAATATCATTCTGGGAGACCTAATGGTGTGAGTCTTATGTAGATAAGTGTGTGGGTTGAAAGAGTATAGAAAAAATATTTGTCATATTTTTAATGCATATTAGTTTACAAATCACAATTTACATACAAAAATTCAAACTTTATATAAAAAAAAATTTCATGTGCATTTGCGCGTGCCACAAAAACTAGTCTACCCTAAACTATGTTTGCGACAAAAGAACTTTGAAAAGGAAAATACTTCAAGTTACAACTTCGAAGATGACTTTTAATAATTCTACTACTGTGTTCATCAGTTTTCAAAGACCTCTATTTCCTACCTACAATTGTGGTAGATGCTTAAACGAAACCCTATAGTAATGCTCATAAAAGGTTTAGCTTTTCACTTTCTCTTCTTTTTTTTTTTTTTTTTTGTGGGGGTGCATTTTTTTAAAATTGTTTTTGGATTATTAGCTAAAAAATGCGGCCGGCATTAAAAAAAAAAAATCTGTTCATTTTCTTTTAAATTCTCAAAAAAAAAAATTTCCAGAACCAACCTATCCTTAGTCACATAAGCACCACCCGCAGCCTGCCAACATGAAAATTTTCTTTTTTTCAAAGTGTTTTTTTTAGGTTCTCGGTTGTCAAACTCAGAATCAAGTTTTTTTTAACAATTTAGGTTCTTAGTTGCTAACCCAGAGCCAAATTTCTTTGGCGATCCTGGGTCGGCCCTCCTTCTCCCTTGACTGCACAAATGCATTCTTCTAATCTTTCTAATCTCTCCGTCACATTTCTTCTGCAATCATCTGCCTCTTCTCCAACAATCTTCACATATTTCCTCGTCCAAGAATTCTTTGCAGTCGTCAAAAAAGCAGAAACGGCCGCGATGTTACAGAGCAAACAACAGTAATCCCAAGAAAACAATCATTGATTCCGACACTGTTACATTGGTTACCTCTGAAACGAACCTGAATAGCTCAGCTTTTTCAAATCTCATTCAAAAACTTTATCATTGTCAGTGGTGATTTTTGGACCTCCCGAAGGGACGAAGCGAGCTTGATGAGTTTCTTCCCAGTCTTCTTCATCTCTCTGATGCATGCTTCGAGTTTGACGAATTGCGATCGGAGCTCTAATTGGTGCTTACTCACGGCCACTGTCTCAGATCTGAAACAGCCATAGGCGTCCGCGTATGGAAGAGAGTCCTCCAGGATCTGATCCATCCACTCTAATCTGAATCCGCGATTGTGGGAATCTTGATTCTCAGAAGATTGAGGATGTTATTGATGGGGCATGGAGGAGCTCGAGCGAGTAAGGTTGTCACAGATTCAGGACGCAGAAGCTGGTTTGGGTTCGGGGTGGGAACCTTAACAAATTGTCAAGGGAAATTAGGTTCTGGGTTGCACTCCAGTATTGAATCTAATAATTATTTCATATAAGAGCCACACATAAAATAAAAGCTTCTTTATCAAGATCAAAGGGAAGTAAAGTTTAGGCATACCTGATTCCATCACGAAAGGGATGTCAAAGGTTGCACGATCTCGAGGATGCCGGAGTGGAGGGGATTCTTCTCTCCAGCCACCAAATTCTCTTCTTGATCTTTAGAGGAGATGAGAGGCCTCCAAGAGAGATATTAGGTCATAATTGATTGGTAATGGAGAGAGAATCCTACAATGATATATATAGCATCAAGGAATTCTAGTTCAACTCATCATAGATCTAAGCCTTTAATTGATAACACAAGTTCCACATATGTAGATTAGTCCCACATCTTAATTTAAATACACTTAGGGTCTGTTTGGTTGTCGTAATTGGCCGTAATTCGTAAGTTGTAATTGGTAAAGTCTTTTACATTTGTAAATGAGTTACATACATGTAAGCTTTATGGTGTTTGGTTGGTAATATAAAGTTGTAAGTGAAAAGTGTATTGTGCTTTACGGTGTTTGGTTGTCGTAATGTGTAAGTCGTAAGTGAAAAAGTTGATCACAAAATTAACTATTTGGCGATTTAAAAAGTTTTAATATTGCAAATAAATATTAAAAATGCTAAATATTAAAAAAAATTAATATTAACATAAAAAAATAATACAAATTTGCATGACCACAAAATTAACTGTAACTGGGCTGTAAGTGAGTGGTAATTGGGTTGCAAGTGAGGGGTAATTGGGTTGTGTAAGTCTTTTACGAATTATGGTCCAAACAAACGCCGTAGTTGTAACTGGGTTGTAAGTCATTTACGAATTACGGACTTTTACGCGAAACAAACGGCCCCTTATGAAACGTGTTTAAACCTAAACCGGCTTGATCAATTCTTTATTGGGTCCAACAACATAAGCTTATAAGAGACGGGTGTATAAATCCAATTAGATTTGTGCAGGCCCAAATTAATTTAGACTCTAATCCAAATAAATCTAACAATCTTCCACTTGGGCCAAACAAGTCATATTGAAAGGATGTTATACATAATTTTATGGTATTAAAAATTTAACCGTCAATAAACCACATTTCAAAACAATCTGGTCCATTAAGTGTGTTGTCATCGAATATGGCGGTCGTTACCTTCTGTATAATCGAGGTAGGACCTTCCACATCACAAGTTTTAGAACCCTTAACGACATAGATCAAATGTGGACGTGTGGAATGGAAATGTCCCCTGATCAAATAAGGTACAATTCCAACTGGTTTTCACTTTATGACTCTAAGGAGTCTAACCTTATGACTCCAACGAGTCTAGCTGCTAATTCAACAAATTCAAATGCGTAAAAATAGACTTTAAGACAAGCAATTATAACTTTATTTATCAGAATCAACAAATATATATAAAGTGCATTTAGAAATTGTAAGCCCCCTAGAGGGGGTGAATAGGTGACAAGCTAATCTAATGCAAAATAGTGCAGAATTAAAAACTATTTATGCAACCTAAAAACTATTAGGCTAACACACAACGTATAAATAAAGAGTGTGGCCGAATTTCCGATGAAGGGCTCTGCACTAACTCCTCAAGATTCCTCTAGATTAAGAGTTGAGGTGCCACTATGACTCTCTTGGTTAAATACAAGTATGAGCAAACAAACTACCCAAGCATGTATATTCAATTAAGCACAAGGGAACACCAAGCATATAAAAGATATGAATAATAAGCTTATGCAAGATATAAAGACAAGTGAGAGAGAGAGAGATGAGCAATCACAAACACGGGAGATTTGTTTTGAGGTTCAAGCACACTTGCTCTACATCCCCACCTTCAACACTATTAGGATTTCCGCTAGAATCGATCCCGTAAGATCACTCGGTGCCGCAACACCTACAATGAGTTCACACTAGAACTCTTGGACTCACAAGTCCCTCACTTGTTCCAGCAAGAACAACACAAAACGAACTCACAAGTTCGCCGAGGCCGCACCTCTACAACACTCTCTAATACAAGCGGGTGGAACACTTGTGATCACTTCTCTTGATCACAAAAACAACTCTCACTAACAAAGCTCCTATAAGATAGATATGACAATGAAAAGCTCAAGCTTGTGTGAAACTTGGATAGATTTGGCGGTGAAAAATTCAAGAAAGCTTTTAATAAAATTGAGAGATTCACTCTTGAAAAACTCCTTTCGATTTGGAAATGAAAACTCTAAAAACTTATTGAAAAACTTCTGTGGAAGATAAGAAAATAGTTCTAAAAAATTCTCCCCAAAAATCTTAACCAAAACTGGCCCAAAACCCTAATTTATATAGGCTGTCAAAAACTAGTCGTTGGGGCTAGATTGGCATGTCGGTCGACCGGTCAGTCGACCGGCCAATGATCATATTTATGACCGTTGGGGTTGCCGGTTGACCGCACCCAGGTCAAAGACCTATCGGTCAACCAGTCGGTCGAACGAGGCAAGAACCAGAGAGCATTATTCTCTGACCGGTCGACTGGGGCCAGATCCAAAGAGTAAACTCTCTGGATCAGTCGACCGGCCCTCAAGCCAGGGCTTGTGCACGTTGCTTGTGCACATCGGTCGACCGCTCGGTCAACCGACTTCTGGTTCAGTCGACCAGTCGGTCGACCGCCAGAAGCCCAGGTCTGGGTTTTTAGGGATTAAAACTTGGTCTTTTAATATCCTATAAAATCTCATAAAATCACATAAAATCCACAAAAATAAGTTCATTGAAACACTTTGTATTACAAATATGTGTGATAAAAATCAACACATATTGCAAACATATTGAACTATTTTTGCGATAAAGAATTTTAGCCTTAAACCAGAAACGGTATTTTTCAAAACAAACTTCTAATGAAAATACTATTTTTTCAAAACTTTTTCAAAAACAAAAATAAGATATTTTAAACACTTTTGAAGCTTTGTGTGTATGAATATAATCCAATATACATATAAGATGAAATATCTCTGTTTTTCACATTAAGCTCTAAAATAAGTTTTGATAAATACAAAACTTAAACACATGCTATAGGAACATCAAATAAATTTTTCTAAACATTTGAACCAATAATGTATATAGATGAAATCCAATATACATATAAAACATGTAAACTTGTTTTGGTGAACTCTATTGATGAAACATAAAGATATCTTCTTTGAAGCTCAAATCAAAACAGTATTTTCTAAAATCATAACTATTTCTTATGAAAACACATGTAGAAATTTTGTGTGTGTGTATGTATATGAATTTGAGCAATTTACAACTAATCTATCTTTTACATTTTATCTAAAAACAAAATCTTAACAGTTATAAAACTAGACTCAAGTCTTAAAAATCTTTTTCTCCTTCTTGACTTGGTCCAAACATTGATTCAACGAGCTAGACTCCTCTTGAGTACTTGATGCGATCTTGATGTGCGAGCTTTTGAATCAACACGTGTTAGCTTCAAAACTTGACTTTAAATCTTTTGTTGAAGCTAAACATTAATTAAGATCTTGATCAAATATCTAAAACTATATAAACACAAGATCATTAGTACTATAACTTATGAGTTAATCATCATCAAAACTAGAGTGATGGGCCTTTGGGCCAACAATCTCCCCTTTTTGATGATGACAAAACTCATGGAGTTAGATATGCATGGATTAAGGATAAACTTCATAGAAGCTCGCCCTTAACTCATGCATAGCAAATAAACATAAAGATATTCAATGAAGGCTCATATAAACTAAACATGTATGCATAAACAATAATATAAAAGCATGCATATATAAACTCTCTAAATTCTTCTCCTGTTTTTGTCAACTCATCAACAAAGGGGTGAAAATAAGAAACAAGAAAGATGTATATGCGATATATATTCATGAAGCGGAGAGATGTTAAGTTAGCTCCCCCTGTATACATGCATTACATGGAGAAGGAATGACTAGACCCTAACCCACATGGCATAATATACAATATATAGATGGAGATGTTAAGCTCTCCCTACTCACGTGTACCACATAAAGAAGAGAGGTAAAACTCCTCAATATGTAAAATACACTCAACATGAATTTATATATAGAGGAGATGTTAAGCTCTTCTTACATATATAAGCAATACATATCAAAACAATTTTTTAAGAAAATTTTGATGCCACTATAAAACAAATTTTGAAATTACTTGAAGTCAACAAAATAAATTTTGATACTAGTTGAAATCAAATAGTAGGTGACAAAACAAATGTTGATAAATATTTGTAGATAAACATAATTTTTAAGATACCAATAGTAGATTTTGATACCAATTGAAGGTGAAACAAGAAGTATATCTTTATACCAATACCAATTGAAATTAATGCATAAGCTTGTAAAGATACCAATTAATATTTAGAATTAAGTCAAGCTTAGCATAAATATTTTATGCTAAAAAATGTATGAACATTATAAAATAAGCACAAAAAAAATATCTATATGTATGTATGATAAAGTAATATAATATCAATTGAAATTAAGAAACATACATATAGAAACAAATATAAGTATACAAAAATGAATTTTTATTAACACCATGTATAACTCATAACTCTCACCCTATCATGCGCATGTTTGAATAGATATTCAATAAGGGTATACAACACATGGTCGCCCATCCAACCGCCCTTAGGTTGGTAGGAATTTTCAAAAATAAGAGTTTGAAAATAATTTAACATGTTTGAAAACTCGACTAATTGAAGAATCAAGAAACTAGTTTAAAATAATTTTTTAAAAAACTAGTTAAAGATCCTTCAAAACATGAAACCAAATCATATATCTCATGAGGCATGATAAATACATAAAAATTGTCACTCAAGATCTATAAGGCACATAAATATGCTCTTGAAATAAAATCATGAGTAAACAAAAAGTAATGTGAGTGCACAAGAATCATGTGAATAGCATATTCATGAAATAAATCAATAAGGCTCAAATCATACATGAAATCCTTTTATCAAAAAATAAAATAAAAATCATTAAAACTAAAATTTTCATAAAAACTAAACAAGCTTCTAGGTATGTGTATGTTGTGTCGAAACTAAAAGTATACATATATATCCCAAACACAAATGAGTCCATAATAGAATTTTACATGAAGGCAAATGACTCAAGAATATACATGTATATCTATTAGTTTTAGACAAATATAACATATACATGAAGATACACATGTATAAAAATAGGAAAAATAAATATAAATATAAGAATCATCAAAACTAGGCTATACAAATACATGGAAAGAGTACAAATGAGCAATGAAGTACAAACACATAATAATCAAGTATAGCTCACTACTTGTACAACTATAAACACAAGTTTTAGTGAAAACTACATCTAAACAAGTAATCACCACATGAAGGATAAAACAAACATGATCATTAGGCTAAATGCGCGTGTTTTAGAACTAGTATATACATAATAGTTAAATAATGGTGAGAACACAAAGTATGAATCTATATGAATATGGGTGTATCTCAAGACTATCTATGTATATCACATGTCTAATAACATTGCATTTAACATAATGAGCATTAAAACCAAAACATGCAAAAAAAAAATCATGAATGTAAAAGCATGTAAACTAAAATAGGATTTTAGAGATAGTTATCAAACCATATGAACTATTCTCTAAGTCTCCAAACATGGTGGTCCTCCCACCAAACATCCTTGATAGTGATGCATCATCTAACTTTACATGCATCCACCACCAAGACACCAACCCTCTCACGTTTTGTAAGAGCCACACCTATATCAAATACAAGAAGTGGAGATTTTGGTACCCATATCTTTTTGGGTCCATGGGGTTAGTATTTGGAACCCAAACATTTTTATTTATAAAATTTATAGAATTTAATCTATCAAAGCAAAATCTTACAAAATGGTCTTTGCGGCCACAATGTGTACATTGGTACACTCTAGCATGTATATTAGTGGTGTGAGTGTGAGCATGGTGTGCATATGTATGCCATGGGGTATGGACATGTATGTGTGGAACTTGTTTCTTGCGAAACATAAATTCCAACCTATTATGATTAAATGCACAATTGCTCAAATTTGAGTTCAAACAATCAATTCTCTTTTTCAAATCATGAATCTCATTTATCAAAAGAGGAAGCAACATTATTAGCATGAGAGACATGGTAAGAATGAGAATCAACATTATTATTCTTTTTAGAAATCTTTTATTTTCTTTTAACATAATTTTATTTTTTAAAGATTTATTTTCATTTAAAACAATTTCCTTTTCCTTTTCCACCAAAATAACTTGATTTTTCAAAATTCATTTTCTTTTGAAACAATTTCTAATTTATTTTTAAAAGAATCTTTTTCCTTTAAAACCAAATCATTTTCATTTTTCAAACTTTTGTTTTCCATTTTTAATAATTCATATTTTTAAAGAAGTTGTTGACAAAACATAGCAAGTTCATCATATGGCATGTCAACATCTTCATCAACCTCAGATTTAGAATTTACCTCAAAGGGATCATCCCCTTGGGCCATGTAGCACATATTGGAAGTAGCACTTCCATCATCCGAGTCATTCTCTTTTTCACTTGGCGTTTATTCTCCAAGAGAGCAAATAATGTTTCATACTACAAAAGCTGATTCAATGTTAGACATCCTAGATAAATAATCATCATTTAGGATTAGCCTAAGAGCATGATGGCTTTTGCATTAGCCTCTAGATGATTGCCATTAACAAAATGAATCTTTAATTGTGGCAAGATAAGCATGAATTCTTAAAGCTTTGATGTACATGGACATCTTAACTTTTCAAGTTTGGAGGTTAAGAATGTCAAACATGGGAGGTGTCATGAAGTCCATGTGTGTGTATGCAAATATTGTGATTAGCTAAATGGGGATCTTTAGCTCAAGGTTATTAGACCCAAATCAAGAGCACCAAGTTTTGATACCAATTGTAAGTCACTTAGAGGGGGAGAATAGGAGACAAGCTAATCGAATGCAAAATAATGCAGAATTAAAAACTATTAATGCAACCTAAAAACTATTAGTCTAACACACAATGTATAACTAAAGAGTGTAGCCGAATTCCCGGTGAAAGGCTCTAAACTATCTCCTTAAGATTCCTCTAGATTAAGAGTTGAGGTGCCACTATGGCTCTCTTGGTTAAATATAAGTGTGAGCAAACAAACTACCCAAACATATATATTCAATTAAGCACAAGAGAATATCAAGCATATAAGAGACATGAATAATAAGCTTATGCAAGATATAAAGACAAATGAGAAAGAGAGAGAGATGAGCAATCACAAACACGGGAGATTTGTTTCGAGGTTCGAGCACACTTGCTCTACGTCCCCGCCTTAACCACTATGAAGGATTTTCGCTAGAATCGACCCCGTAAGATCACTCGGTGCCGCAACACCTACAATGAGTTCACACTAGAACTCTTAGACTCACAAGTCCCTCACTTGTTCCCACAAGAACAACACAAAACGAACTCATAAGTTCGTTAAGGCCGCACCTCTACAGCACTGTCCAATACAAGGGGGTGGAACACTTGTGATCACTTCTCTTGATCACAAAAACAACTCTCACTAACAAAGCTCCTATGAGATAGATATGACAAAGAACAGCTCAAGCTTCTGTAAGAAAATTTTGGACAAATTTGGAGGTGAAAAACTCAAGAAAGCTTTAGATAAAATCAAGAGATTCACTCTTGAAAAACTCCTTTTGATTTGGAAATGAAAGCTCTAAAAACTTGTTGAAAAATATAACAACTGTGGAAGATAAAAAAAAATAGCTCTAAAAAACTCTCCCAAAAATCTTAACCAAAACTGACCCAAAACCCCAGTTTGTATAGGCTGTCAAAAACTAGCCGTTAGGGCTAGATTAACCTATCGGTCGACTGGCTGGTTGACCGGCCAACGGTCATATTTATGACCGTTGGGGTTATCGGTCAACTGCCCAGTCGACCGCACCCAGGTCAAAGACCTATCGGTCGGCTGAGGCAAGAACCAGAGAGCATTGCTCTCTGGTCGGTCGACCGCTCGGTCGACCAGGGCCAGATCAAGACAGTAAAGTCTCTGGATCGGTCGACTGGCCCTCAAGCTAGGGCTTGTGGACGTTGCTTTTGCACATCAGTCAACCGCTCGGTTGACCGACTTCTGGTTCGGTCGACCGCCAAAAGCCCAAGTCTGGGTTATCAGGGATTAAAACTTGGTCTTTAAATATCCTATAAAATCTCATAAAATCACATAAAATCTACAAAAATAAGTTCATTGAAACACTTTGTATTATAAATATGTATGATCAAAAATCAACACATATTACAAATATATTGAACTATTTTTGCGATAAAGAATTTTAGCCTTAAACCGGAAACCGTATTTTTCAAAAACAAACCTTTAATGAAAAATACGATTTTTTCAAAACTTGTTCAAATAAAAAAACAAGATATTTTAAATAGTTTTGAAGCTTAGCGTGTATGGATTTAATCCAATACACATATAAGATGAAATATCTATGTTTTTGACATTAAGCTCTTAAATAAGTTTTGATAAATACAAAACTTAAACACATAATATAGAAACATCAAATAAGTTTTTCTAAACATTTGAACAAACAATATATATAGATGAAATCTAATATACATATAAAACATGTAAACTTGTTTTGATGAACTCTATACATGAAACATAAAGATATCTTCTTTGAAGCTCAAAACTAAAACGATATTTTCTAAAATCATAATTATTTCTTATGAAAACACATGTAGATATTTTGTGTGTGTGTGTGTATATGAGCTTGAGTAATCCACAACTAATCTATCCTTTACATTTTATTTAAAAACAAAATCTTAACACTTACAAAATTAGACTCAAGTCTTGAAAATCTTCTTCTCCTTATTGACTTAGTCCAAACATTAATTCAACGAGCTAGACTCCTCTTGAGTACTTGATGCGATCTTGATGCGCGAGCTCTTGAATCAACACGATCTAGCTTCAAAATTTAACTTCGAATCTTTCGTTGAAGCTAAACACCGACTAAGATCTGTTGGCCCAAAGGCCTTCCACCCTAGTTTTGATGATGATTAACTCATGGAGTTATGTTTACTAATATTCTTGTGTTTTTTAGTCTCAGATCTTATAACAAGATATTAGTTGGTGATTGCTTCAAAAAGAGGAGTTTGGAAGCTTTCACATGGTGATTCCAGGGCCCAAGCATCAAGATCACATATAGCTTCGCTCGTGGATCACGGAGTTTGGACCGAGTCGAATTGAAGATGAAGATCGTCAAAAATGTTGGCCCAAAGGCCTATCACCCTAGTTTTGATGATGATCAACTCATGAAGTTATGTTTACTAATGATCTTGTGTTTATAAGTGACAGATTCATTATCAAGATCTTAGTAGGTGCATAGCTCAACAAAAGATAATATGTCAAGATTTGGAGCTAGCACGGTGTGATCCAAGGAGCTTTTGGATCAAGTTTGGACCAAGTCAAGAAGATGAGAAGCCTTCAAGTGAAGACTTCAAGAAGATGAAGACTTGTGTCTAGGTATAAGATTTTGTTTTTGTTTTTAGATAAAATGTAAAGGATAGATAGTTGGTGGATTGCTCAAGTATTATATCACACACACACTCTTGATAGAATTGTTTTCATAAAAGAATTTTTGTTTCAGAAAAGATTTTTCATTTTTGAAAAATACAAGTTTGACTTTTGGCGTTTCTCATATACTTATCTTTTAACCAAAACCATATTTAGAGCTTAATGATAAAAACATAGATATTTCATTATGATTGTGTAGTGGATCATATCCATACACACTATGCTTTAAAAGTATATCTTGTTTTTGTATTTGATGAAGATTTGGAAAAATATGTTTTGGAAAACATGTTTTGGAAAATACAGTTTTTATCTTGAGCCAAATATTTTCAACTTACAAAATAGTCCAATCTTTTATAACATGCCTTGATTTTGTGCAAGCATGTTTGTATATCAAAGTATATTGGTTAAACTATTTTTTTGTAGATTTTTAAGTATTTTATGGGATTTTATTTGAGCCAAAAAGACCAAGTTTTAAATCCCAGAAAATTGTTTCAGGCTTCGTATAAGTCGACTTGTAACCTTTAATAGTCGACTAATACAGGAGTCGGCCGACCGGACCGGTCGACCGATGTGCACAAACGTGCACGCCTATGTGTACTGGAGGACGGCCGACCGTGCCGGTCGACCGCTCCAGAGAGCAGAGCTCTCTGGAAAGTTCGGCCGACCGCACCGGTCGACCGATAGAGAGTTAGACTCTCAGCTCCAGTGGGTCGGTCGACCCGGGCGGTCGACCGTGGCTCCAACGGTCAGAAATCCGACCGTTGGCGGTCGACCGCACCGGTCGACCGGTAGCTCTGACAAAGCCCCAACGGCTAGTTTTTTGGCAGCCTATAAATTGGGGGTCTTGTCATTGTTTTAAGCTAAGATTTTCAAGTAGGTTTTCACCAGTTTTTCCTGAACTATTTAGAGGTTTTCCTCCATTTGATTTAGAGCAAATATTTCCGATCAAAAGGAGAGATTTATCAAGAGTGTTTAAAAGAGATTCTTTGAGTTTTCCTCCACCACTCTCATCCTTGTTTTTCTCACACCACACTTGAGCTATCCATTGATTATTCATCCTATAGGTGTGTTGTAGTGAGAGCCTTTAGGTGATCAAAGTGTTGTGATCACCAAAGATCTTTTCTTTGTTCTTTGAGGAGACGGGCAAGTGTGCTCATGATTGTTTGGGTCCTAGTGAGGACTCGGTTGTTTCGGGTTCGGGTGCGAACTCATTGTTTGAGGTGCGGCCTCGGCGAGCCGGTGGGCTTGCGGTGTGTACGGGACTAGGGAGTCCGAGGGCTTGTAGGTGTTGCGGCACCGAGGAGAGATCCATTGGGATCTTGCATAGTGGAAATCCTTCGCGTGTCGAAGGCGGGGATGTAGAGCAAGTGTGCTCGAACCTCGAAACAAACCCTTTGTGTTTGCGATTACTCTTCTCTCTTTGTCTCTTATTTATATCTTGCATTCAATTGTTGTCTATCTTTATATGCTTGATATATTCCTTGTACTTAATTGATATACTTGCGTGGGATTGTTTGCTAACACTTGTATTCAACCAAGAGAGCCAACGCGGCACCTCAACCCATTCAAGGGGAATCTAGAGGAGTTTGTCCAGAGCCCTTCACGGGGAATTCGGCAAACTCTTGTGTTATACATAGTATTTAGTGTAAAAGTTTTTATTTGGTCATAATTGCTTTTAGCTTCCGCATTATTTGCATCATTCATCATTAAGTGACCATTAGATTAGCCTTCACCTATTCACCCCCCTCTAGGTGAACCTTCAATTGGTATCAGAGCTTGGTACTCTGATTTGGTCTAACAACCTAGAGTAAAAGATCCTCATTTTTAGGCTAATCACAATATTTTTGTACACACACCATGGACTTCATGTCACCACCCATGTTTGACATTGTTAACATCCATATATGGAAGGTGAAGATGTCCTTGTACCTCAAAGCCTTAGGTTTTCATGTATATCTTGCCACTACTAATAATGCATATTGTTTAGATGGTAAGAATTTTGAGGCTAATGCAAAAGCCCTTCATACTTTAAAGTCTACCCTAGATGATGTTTATTTATCTAGAGTTTCTAACTTTGATTCGGCTTTTGTAGTGTGGAATACCCTCATCTCCCTCGGTGAAAATGAACAATACTCTGCGGGGAGCGATTCGGACGTTGGAAGCAACACCTCCAACGTGTGCTACATGGTCCAAGGGGATAACCCCCTTGAGGTAACTACCGAATCCGATGATGAGGACATGTCATATGATGAGCTCACTTCATTTTGTCAAACAATTCTTGAAAAATATGACATGCTTAAGAAAGAAAATAAAAATTTGAAAAAGAACATTGCTTGCATGCATAAAGAACATGACTCATTTAGAAGTAACATTGCATGCTTAGAAATAGAAAATAACAATTTGAAAAAGAATTTGATTGCATGCTAAAAGAGAACGATTCTTTTAAAACTAAAATTGCATGTTTAGAAAAAGAAAAGGAAGATTTGAAAAATGAGAATGTTTCCTTATTTTCAAAATTGAATGATTTGTGTGAAGGAAACAATACTTTGAAAAAGAAAGTTGATTTGGTGGAAAAACAAAGATAAGTTGTTTTTCAAGAAAATAAATCTTTGAAAAGAAAAATTTGTGAAAAAGAAAAAGATTTTGTTTCACAAAAGAAAAAGAAAAATGATTCTTTATCTCATCATGCTTTACATGCCACCACTAATGAGATTAAAGATTTGAAAAATAAAATGGATGGTTTGAGTTCAACTTTGAACTCTTGTGCTTTTAATCATTCTAGGTTGGAGTCAATGTTTTCAAAGAAACAAACTCCACACATTCATGCACATCATAACCATGCATTTGCTTATGTTGCACAACATGATCACACTCCTACACATAAGCATATTAAGGTGTTCGTATGTACACATTGTGGCCGCAAAGGCCATTTAGCAAAATATTATTATGATAGATTAGATCATTTTAATTTTGCTAAGAATAAGAATTTTTGGGTGCCTTACAACAAGACTAACCCCAAAGGACCCAAGAAAATATGGGTACCAAAACCCCCACCATTTGCTTTTGATGTAGGTGTGGCTCTCACAAAACGTGAGAGATTTGGTGCCTTGGTGGTGGTTGCACTTGAACTAAAAGGACACATATTTGGAGCACCGCTATCAAGGGAGTTTTGGTGGGATGACCACCATACTTGGAGCTTTGGAGTTGGTAACAATCTCTAAACTCCTATTTTATTTATTTACATGCTTATTCATTTGATATCATATAGCATGTTTATGTTTTATGATTTTTTTTGTGCTTCATGTGGTAATAACATGCTTAGATGTAGTTTTTATCAAAACTTGTATTATACATGTACAAATAGTGAGCTACACTTGTTTTATTTATATGGTTGCACTTCATATGCATATGTATAGACTAGTTTTGATGATTCTCTTTTATACATGTTTTGCCTATTTTTATGTTTTACTTCATGTATATGTATCTTTTATTCAAATCTAATAAATATACATGTATACCCGTGAGTCTCTTGCCTTCATGCAAATACATTTGACAGACTCTTTTATGTTTTGGATATGTATGTGTATTGTTAGGATTGGATAAATCATACATATGCCTAGAAGTGTAATATTTTTTTAAAAATAAATTTTCATGTTTTATAAAATGTTATTCATGATTTGAGCTTCAATGTCCATTTTCATGAAAATGCTACTTACATGACTTTTGAACACTCACACTTTATTTATTTTGTCATGACTTTGATTCATGAACACCTTTTGAGCTTTATGGACTATGACTGCTTGAACTTTTATGTATTTAGTCTTGATTCATGAAAAATATATGATTTGATGATTTTGAAGGATCTTTAACTAGTTTTCCAAAAAAAAAATATTTTAACTAGTTATTGTTCCTCATTTGGTAGTGATTTTCAATGCTAAATTATTTTCAAATCTATTTTTGAAAACCCCTACCATCAATGGGAGGATAGATGGGCGATTTTGCCTTGTATGCTTCATTGACAAATCTTTTACCTTGTGCATATCAAGGGATGGTAGGTTTTGAGTTATATACATGATTTACATTGTTATTTTCAATTGGTATCATTGGATCTTTTCAATTGGTATCTAAATTGAAATTTTTGTATATACTCATATTTTGTTTATATATATGTATGCCTTCAATGACAATCTCTATTATCATACATATATATGATATTTTAGTGCTTACTTTACAATTGGTATTCATATTTAAAAGCACAATGTTTATGAAAAATAAAAAAAAATTTGATCATTATTTTAAATTGGTATCAATATGATAATGATTATTGTTCAATTTGGTATCTTAAAAATTTGTTTGTTTTACAAGAGCTCTGATACCTTTAAAATTTTTGTTTAAGAAAAATTAAAAAAAATGTTTTGATTTGTATTTCCTATATGCAAGGAGAGCTTAACATCTCTTCTACATATAGATTCATGTTGAGTATATTATAAATTGAGGAGCTTGACAACTCTTCTTTATATGATATACGTGTGTAGGGGGAGCTTCACATCTCCTCTTATGCATTACATAATATGTGTTATGTGAGTTAGGGCTTGTCATCCCTTCTTCATGTAATGCATATGTGTAGGGAATCTAACTTAGCGTCTTCCTCTTCATGAATGTATATCGCATATAATCCTTATTGATTGATTTACCCCTTCTTGATCTCTTTGTTTTTGACAAAAAGGGGGAGAAAATTTTGTTTGATTTGATTTTACTTTGAACCCTTTGTTGATGAGTGACAAAAAGGGGGAGAAGTATTTGAGTTTATATGCATGTTTTCATTGCTTAAGGGGGAGAAGTATTTGTCTTCCTTGTTGTTTATGCATATATGTTTTGTATTGCAAATAGGAGAAAGAAAAAGATTTTGATTTATGCTTGTTGCATGTTTTATCTCCATACTTGCATACATATTCATGTGCCTCATTGCCATATCTATTATTCATCTGTCTATGCATGAGTTAAGGGGGAGCTTCTTTGAAGCTTTACTTTAATCCATGCATATATAACTCCATGAGTTTTGTCATCATCAAAAAGGGAGAGATTGTTGGCCCAAAGGCCTATCACCCTAGTTTTGATGATGATCAACTCATGAAGTTATGTTTACTAATGATCTTGTGTTTATAAGTGACAGATTCATTATCAAGATCTTAGTATGTGCATAGCTCAACAAAGAATAATATGTCAAGATTTGGAGCTAGCACGGTGTGATCCAAGGAGCTTTTGGATCAAGTTTGGACCAAGTCAAGAAGATGAGAAGCCTTCAAGTGAAGACTTCAAGAAGATGAAGACTTGTGTCTAGGTATAAGATTTTGTTTTTATTTTTAGATAAAATGTAAAGGATAGATAGTTGGTGGATTGCTCAAGTATTATATGACACACACACTCTTGATAGAATTATTTTCATAAAAGAATTTTTGTTTTAGAAAAGATTTTTCATTTTTTGAAAAATACAAGTTTGGCTTTTGGTGTTTCTCATATACTTATCTTTTAATCAAAACCATATTTAGAGCTTAATGACAAAAACATAGATATTTCATTATGATTGTGTAGTGGATCATATCCATACACACTACGCTTTAAAAGTATATCTTGTTTTTGTATTTGATGAAGATTTGGAAAAATATGTTTTGGAAAACATGTTTTGGAAAATATAGTTTTTATCTTGAGCCAAATATTTTCAACTTACAAAAATAGTCCAATCTTTTATAACATGCCTTGATTTTGTGCAAGCATGTTTGTATATCAAAGTATATTGGTTAAACTATTTTTTTGTAGATTTTTAAGTATTTTATGGGATTTTATTTGAACCAAAAGACCAAGTTTTAAATCCCAGAAAATTGTTTCAGGCTTCGTATAAGTCGACTTGTGACCTTTAATAGTCGACTAATACAGGAGTCGGCCGACCGGACCGGTCGACCGACGTGCACAAACGTGCACGCCTATGTGTACTGGAGGACGGCCGACCGTGCCGGTCGACCGCTCCAGAGAGCAGAGCTCTCTGGAAAGTTCGGCCGACCGCACCGGTCGACCGACAGAGAGTTAGACTCTCAGCTCCAGTGGGTGGTCGACCTGGGCGGTCGACCGTGGCTCCAACGGTCAAAATCCGACCGTTGGCGGTCGACCGCACCGGTCGACCGGCAGCTCTGACAAAGCCCCAACGGCTAGTTTTCTGGCAGCCTATAAATTGGGGGTCTTGTCATTGTTTTGAGCTAAGATTTTCAAGTGGGTTTTCACCAGTTTTTCCTGAACTATTTAGAGGTTTTCCTCCACTTGATTTAGAGCAAATATTTCCAATCAAAAGGAGAGATTTATCAAGAGTGTTTAAAAGAGATTCTTTGAGTTTTTCTCCACCACTCTCATCCTTATTTTTCTCACACCACACTTGAGCTATCCATTGATTATTCATCCTATAGGTGTGTTGTAGTGAGAGCCTTTAGGTGATCAAAGTGTTGTGATCACCAAAGATCTTTTCTTTGTTCTTTGAGGAGACGGGCAAGTGTGCTCGTGATTGTTTGGGTCCTAGTGAGGACTCGGTTGTTTCGGGTTCGGGTGCGAACTCATTGTTTGAGGTGCGGCCTCGGCGAGCCGGTGGGCTTGCGGTGTGTACGGGACTAGGGAGTCTGAGGGCTTGTAGGTGTTGCGGCACCGAGGAGAGATCCATTGGGATCTTGCATAGTGGAAATCCTTCGTGTGTCGAAGGCGGGGATGTAGAGCAAGTGTGCTCGAACCTCGAAACAAACCCTTTGTGTTTGCGATTGCTCTCTCTCTCTTTGTCTCTTGTTTATATCTTGCATTCAATTGTTGTCTATCTTTATATGCTTGATATATTCCTTGTACTTAATTGATATACTTGCGTGGGATTGTTTGCTAACACTTGTATTCAACCAAGAGAGCCAACGCGGCACCTCAACCTATTCAAGGGAATCTAGAGGAGTTTGTCCAGATCCCTTCACGGGGAATTCAGCAACACTCTTGTGTAATTTGCATCATTCATCATTAAGTGACCATTAGATTAGCCTTCACCTATTCACCCCCTCTCCAGGTGAACCTTCAATTGGTATCAGAGCTTGGTACTCTGATTTGGTCTAACAACCTAGAGTAAAAGATCCTCATTTTTAGGCTAATCACAATATTTTTGTACACACACCATGGACTTCATGTCACCACCCATGTTTGACATTGTTAACATCCATATATGGAAGGTGAAGATATCCTTATACCTCAAAGCCTTAGGTTTTCATGTATATCTTGCCACTACTAATAATGCAGATGGTAAGAATTTTGAGGCTAATGCAAAAGCCCTTCATACTTTAAAGTCTACCCTAGATGATGTTTATTTATCTAGAGTTTCTAACTTTGATTCGGCTTTTGTAGTGTGGAATACCCTCATCTCCCTCGGTGAAAATGAACAATACTCTGCGGGGAGCGATTCGGACGTTGGAAGCAACACCTCCAACGTGTGCTACATGGTCCAAGGGGATAACCCCCTTGAGGTAACTACCGAATCCGATCATGAGGACATGTCATATGATGAGCTCACTTCATTTTATCAAACAATTCTTGAAAAATATGACATGCTTAAGAAAGAAAATAAAATTTGAAAAAGAACATTGCTTGCATGCATAAAGAACATGACTCATTTAGAAGTAACATTGCATGCTTAGAAATAGAAAATAACAATTTGAAAAGAATTTTGATTGCATGCTAAAAGAGAACGATTCTTTTAAAACTAAAATTGCATGTTTAGAAAAAGAAAAGGAAGATTTGAAAAAAGAGAATGTTTCCTTATTTTCAAAATTGAATGATTTGTGTGAAGGAAACAATACTTTAAAAAAGAAAGTTGATTTGGTGGAAAAACAAAGAGAAGTTGTTTTTCAAGAAAATAAATCTTTGAAAAGAAAAATTTGTGAAAAAGAAAAGATTTTGTTTCACAAAAGAAAAAGAAAAATGATTCTTTATCTCATCATGCTTTACATGCCACCACTAATGAGATTAAAGATTTGAAAAATAAAATGGATGGTTTGAGTTCAACTTTGAACTCTTGTGCTTTTAATCATTCTAGGTTGGAGTCAATGTTTTCAAAGAAACAAACTCCACACATTCATGCACATCATAACCATGCATTTGCTTATGTTGCACAACATGATCACACTCCTACACATAAGCATACTAAGGTGTACGTATGTACACATTGTGGCCGCAAAGGCCATTTAGCAAAATATTATTATGATAGATTAGATCATTTTAATTTTGCTAAGAATAAGAATTTTGGGTGCCTTACAACAAGACTAACCCCAAAGGACCCAAGAAAATATGGGTATCAAAACCCCCACCATTTGCTTTTGATGTAGGTGAGGGCTCTCACAAAACGTGAGAGATTTGGTGCCTTGGTGGTGGTTGCACTTGAACTAAAAGGACACATATTTGGAGCACTGCTATCAAGGGAGTTTTGGTGGGATGACCACCATACTTGGAGCTTTGGAGTTGGTAACAATCTCTAAACTCCTATTTTATTTATTTACATGCTTATTCATTTGATATCATATAGCATGTTTATGTTTTATGATTTTTTTTTGTGCTTCATGTGGTAATAACATGCTTAGATGTAGTTTTTATCAAACTTGTATTATACATGTACAAATAGTAAGCTACACTTGTTTTATTTATATGGTTGCACTTCATATGCATATGTAAGACTAGTTTTGATGATTCTCTTTTATACATGTTTTGCCTATTTTTATATTTTACTTCATGTATATGTATCTTTTATTCAAATCTAATAAATATACATGTATACCCGTGAGTCTCTTGCCTTCATGCAAATACATTTGATAGACTCTTTTATGTTTGGGATATGTATGTGTATTGTTAGGATTGGATAAATCATACATATGCCTAGAAGTGTAATTTTTTTAAAAATAAATTTTCATGTTTTATAAATGTTATTCATGATTTGAGCTTCAATGTCCATTTTCATAAAAATGCTACTTACATGACTTTTGAACACTCACACTTTATTTATTTTGTCATGACTTTGATTCATGAACACCTTTTGAGCTTTATGGACTATGAGTGCTTGAACTTTTATGTATTTAGTCTTGATTCATGAAAAATATATGATTTGATGATTTTGAAGGATCTTTAACTAGTTTTTCAAAAAAAAATTATTTTAACTAGTTATTGTTCCTCATTTGGTAGTGATTTTCAATGCTAAAATATTTTCAAATCTATTTTTGAAAACCTCTACCATCAATGGGAGGATGGATGGGCGATTATGCCTTGTATGCTTCATTGACAAATCTTTTACCTTGTGCATATCAAGGGATGGTAGGTTTTGAGTTATATACATGATTTACATTGTTATTTTCAATTGGTATCATTGGATCTTTTCAATTGGTATCTAAATTGAAATTTTTGTATATACTCATATTTTGTTTATATATATGTATGCCTTCAATGACAATCTCTATTATCATACATATATATGATATTTTAGTGCTTACTTTACAATTGGTATTCATATTTAAAAGCACAATGTTTATGAAAAAATAAAAAATTTGATCATTATTTTAAATTGGTATCAATATGATAATGATTATTGTTCAATTTGGTATCTTAAAAATTTGTTTGTTTTACAAGAGCTCTGATACCTTTAAAAATTTTGTTTAAGAAAAATTAAAAAAAATGTTTTGATTTGTATTTCCTATATGCAAGGAGAGCTTAACATCTCTTCTATATATAGATTCATGTTGAGTATATTATAAATTGAGGAGCTTGACAACTCTTCTTTATATGATATACGTGTGTAGGGGGAGCTTCACATCTCCTCTTATGCATTACATAATATGTGTTATGTGAGTTAGGGCTTGTCATCCCTTCTTCATGTAATGCATATGTGTAGGGAAGCTAACTTAGCGTCTTCCTCTTCATGAATGTATATCGCATATAATCCTTATTGATTGATTTACCCCTTCTTGATCTCTTTGTTTTTGACAAAAAGGGGAGAAAATTTTGTTTGATTTGATTTTACTTTGAACCCTTTGTTGATGAGTGACAAAAGGGGGAGAAGTATTTGAGTTTATATGCATGTTTTCATTGCTTAAGGGGAGAAGTATTTGTCTTCCTTGTTGTTTATGCATATATGTTTTGTATTGCAAATAGTAGAAAGAAAAAGATTTTGATTTATGCTTGTTGCATATTTTATCTCCATACTTGCATACATATTCATGTGCCTCATTGCCATATCTATTATTCATCTGTCTATGCATGAGTTAAGGGGAGCTTCTTTGAAGCTTTACTTTAATCCATGCATATATAACTCCATGAGTTTTGTCATCATCAAAAAGGGAGAGATTGTTGGCCCAAAGGCCTATCACCCTAGTTTTGATGATGATCAACTCATGAAGTTATGTTTACTAATGATCTTGTGTTTATAAGTGACAGATTCATTATCAAGATCTTAGTAGGTGCATAGCTCAACAAAGGATAATATGTCAAAATTTGGAGCTAGCACGGTGTGATCGAAGGAGCTTTTGGATCAAGTTTGGACCAAGTCAAGAAGATGAGAAGCCTTCAAGTGAAGACTTCAAGAAGATGAAGACTTGTGTCTAGGTATAAGATTTTGTTTTTGTTTTTAGATAAAATGTAAAGGATAGATAGTTGGTGGATTGCTCAAGTATTATATCACACACACTCTTGATAGAATTGTTTTCATAAAAGAATTTTTGTTTTAGAAAAGATTTTTCATTTTTTGAAAAATACAAGTTTGGCTTTTGGTGTTTCTCATATACTTATCTTTTAACCAAAACCATATTTAGAGCTTAATGACAAAAACATAGATATTTCATTATGATTGTGTAGTGGATCATATCCATACACACTATGCTTTAAAAGTATATCTTGTTTTTGTATTTGATGAAGATTTGGAAAAATATGTTTGGAAACATGTTTTGGAAAATACAGTTTTTATCTTGAGCCAAATATTTCCAACTTACAAAAATAGTCCAATCTTTTATAACATGCCTTGATTTTGTGCAAGCATGTTTGTATATCAAAGTATATTGGTTAAACTATTTTTGTAGATTTTTAAGTATTTTATGGGATTTTATTTGAGCCAAAAAGACCAAGTTTTAAATCCCAGAAAATTGTTTCAGGCTTCGTATAAGTCGACTTGTGACCTTTAATAGTCGACTAATACAGGAGTCGGCCGACCGGACCGGTCGACCGACGTGCACAAACGTGCATGCCTATGTGTACTGGAGGACGGCCGACCGCTCCAGAGAGCAGAGCTCTCTGGAAAGTTCGGCCGACCGCACCGGTCGACCGACAGAGAGTTAGACTCTCAGCTCCAGTGGGTCGGTCGACCCGGGCGGTCGACCGTGGCTCCAACGGTCAGAAATCCGACCGTTGGCGGTCGACCGCACAGGTCGACCGGCAGCTCTGACAAAGCCCCAACGGCTAGTTTTCTGGCAGCCTATAAATTGGGGGTCTTGTCATTGTTTTGAGCTAAGATTTTCAAGTGGGTTTTCACCAGTTTTTCCTGAACTATTTAGAGGTTTTCCTCCACTTAATTTAGAGCAAATATTTCCATCAAAAGGAGAGATTTATCAAGAGTGTTTAAAGAGATTCTTTGAGTTTTCCTCCACCACTCTCATCCTTGCTTTTCTCACACACACTTGAGCTATCCATTGATTATTCATCCTATAGGTGTGTTGTAGTGAGAGCCTTTAGGTGATCAAAGTGTTGTGATCACCAAAGATCTTTTCTTTGTTCTTTGAGGAGACGGGCAAGTGTGCTCGTGATTGTTTGGGTCCTAGTGAGGACTCGGTTGTTTCGGGTTCGGGTGCGAACTCATTATTTGAGGTGCGGCCTCGGCGAGCCGGTGGGCTTGCGGTGTGTACGGGACTAGGGAGTCCGAGGGCTTGTAGGTGTTGCGGCACCGAGGAGAGATCCATTGGGATCTTGCATAGTGGAAATCCTTCGTGTGTCGAAGGCGGGGATGTAGAGCAAGTGTGCTCGAACCTCGAAACAAACCCTTTGTGTTTGCGATTGCTCTCTCTCTCTCTCTCTCTCTGTCTCTTGTTTATATCTTGCATTCAATTATTGTCTATCTTTATATGCTTGATATATTCCTTGTGCTTAATTGATATACTTGCGTGGGATTGTTTGCTAACACTTGTATTCAACCAAGAGAGCCAACGCGGCACCTCAACCCATTCAAGGGGAATCTAGAGGAGTTTGTTCAGAGCCCTTCACGGGGAATTCGGCAACACTCTTGTGTTATACATAGTGTTTAGTGTAAAAGTTTTTATTTGGTTATAATTGCTTTTAGCTTCCGCATTATTTGCATCATTTATCATTAAGTGACCATTAGATTAGCCTTCACCTATTCACCCCCCCTCTAGGTGAACCTTACAAAGAAGACTTAGGTATCCTAGTGTTTAGTGTGTTTAGATCCATTTGTAAAGCTTAGAATAGTTGATATGCTCAAGTGCACAACACACACGTTTTATGTTTGGTTTTCGGTTTTCATGAATAGTTGATCAAAACAAGTTTAATTGATATATGTATAGTTGTTTCATTCTATACATGCATGCTTAATTTTTTAAACAACTTTTTTGACTTTCCTATTCATGTATTGAAAAATCCAAGTTTGATAAAATACAAGTGTTGGTTTTTAATAAAACTTGCAAGACACAAAAATGATTGAATATGTTGATATATGTCTTGAAATTTTTATCACAAGTGTGTTTATCAAAGTAAAATGATAAAACAATTTTTATGGTAATTTTAAAAGAGATTAAAGATTTTCTAAAATATTTTAACTTATGTTTTTCTGCCCTGAACTGTGACTGACAGGCCAGGTCGGTCGACCGCATGGGTCGACCGCACCAAGGGCCTGTCGACCCGTGAGGTCGACCGACGTGCACAGGGCCGTGCACGTCTGGCAGACACAAGGGCGGTCGACTCGGACGGTCAACCGTAACTGAGAGCAGTGCTCTCTGTTTATTTGGGTCGACTGGGTGGTCGACCGTGTTTGCCCAACGGTCACATTTTTGACCGTTGGCGGTCGACCGGGCGGCCGACCGCCAAGCCTGTCAGGCTGCCACATCAGCCTAACGGCTAGTTTTGTTTTGGGGTTATAAATACCCCAACTCTTGGGCTGTTTTAATAGGATTTTCAAGAAGAAAAATTTCAGTGTTTCTCTAGTGTTTAAACAAGTTTTCAAATAGTTTTTGTGCTAAAAAGATTTCATCTTTATTGTTTGGGTTTTTGGAAAATCAAAGAGAACTAGGTTTTTGGGATATTGTATTGGTTTTCATTTTCTATCATTTACAAGAGATTTCCCAAGTAGTTTTTCTTTGTTGCTTGTTTCCAAAACACTTAGTTTTTCACACTTGAGCTATCACCTATCCTATTCTATTAGGATCATTTGTTTTGTGGCAAAGAGAAAAGAAAAAGAGATTGTTTGAGGTTTGGTTTGCTCCCTCTTTGGTAGAGGTTGAGGCTTGTGATTTGTGTTGGCCCAAATGGTTACACTCTCCATTTGTTTAGAGTTTTGATGATAACAAAACAAATAAGAGCTATTTGGTACTAATTAGTTTGTTTAAGATAAGTTTCAGGTTAGTACCATACTTGGAGGCCATTGCTTAGCTATTGCAAGAATTTCTAGGTTCATGAAGCAAAGAAGGTTTTTTGCACATCAAGGAAGGAACATAGAAGAGAAGGCTCTAGCAAGGCATCGCATGGCTCAAGACTTCAAGATTACTCAAGATAATTTATTAGATTTGTTTTTAGTTTAGAGTTTTGTTAAAGAGTATGAAAAACACCTAGAGGGGGGGGGGTGAATAGGTGTAAGTGCTAATCTAATAAAACTAAATGCAAACTAAGTGCGCTAAATGCGGAAGCTAATGCAAATTATGCACAAACTAATACAATACAACAAGTGTAGCCGAATTCCCCTTGCGAGGCTCTGGACAAACTCCCCTTGATTCCCCTTGAAATGGGTTGAGGTGCTATGTGAAGCTCTTGTTGGATGAGTATAAGTTAGGCACACACACACAAGCAATCCAAGCAATGTGCACACACAATCAAGCCAAGCAATAAAGGATATAGCAATATGAAATAATGCAAGGCAACACAAGCAATATGATATGGCAATATGAGTTATGCTCAACACAAACAAATATGATATGATGATATGAAGTATGATGCTTTGCACACTATAAATGAGAGAGAGTTAGAGAGACAATGGATCAATACGCAAACACAAAGATTTGTTTCGAGGTTCGAGCACCTTGCTCTACATCCCCGCCTACACCACCGTGTAGGATTTCCACTATCTCAACTCCCACCGAGGGAACCTCTACCAAAGAGGATTTCTTACAACTCTAGGAGTACCTAACTCCTCTCTCAATACAACCTCCACCGAGGCCAACAACAACCAACAACAACACCTCTACCGAAGAGGCTCACAACCAATCTCAATCACCTCACACTTGAGGGATACAAAACAATCACCCGATCACCTCTACCTAAGAGGGATACAACAAGAATAAGGGTGTACAACTTAGAGGTTACAAACAACAACCTCAAAACTCTCTCTTTCTTTCTTTTTCCACAAAACAAAGATCCTAATAGTTTAGGATAGTATGATATAGCTCAAGTGTGAAAACTAGGTGTTTGGAAAACTAGCAACAAAGAAAATCACTTGGGAAAATCCTTCCAAAAGATATAGAATGAAAACCAAGATAAATCTCCCAAAATATTCTTTTCTTTGATTTTTCCAAAAACCTAAAACAATAAAGATTAAAGAATTAAAGCCCCAAACACTTTTGAAAACTTGTTTTAAAACCTCTAGAAACCAGAAATTTTTCTCCTTAAAAAACTTGGCCAAAATCCCCAAAGAGATGGAGTTTATATAGGCCAAACAGAAAACTAGCCGTTAGAGCTGAGCTGGCAGCTCTGACAGGCGTCGGTCGACCGGCCCGGTCGACCGCCAACGGTCAGAAAAGTGACCGTTGGGCACTAGCGGTCGACCGGACCGGTCGACCGAAACATCCTGAGAGTTGAACTCTCAACTCGGTCGACCGGTCCGGTCGACCGACTACAATGTGTAGCCAGCGTGCACGTCTGTGCACATCGGTCGACCGACCCGGTCGACCGGCCACTTGGTGCGGTCGACCGGTCCGGTCGACCGAACTGGCCTGGCAGGCACAGTGCAGATCTGCACAGATACGGGATTTGAAAATAGGTCTTTTCACTCAATAAAAATCCCATAAATTCACAGTAAATCTAAAAAATAGTTTTAATCACAATAAAAACTGTTTTTCTAAAAACATGTCTTTCTAAAACTTGTTTTATCATTTTACTTTGATAACCAAACTTGTGATAAAATTTCAAGACATATATCAATCATATCAATTCATTTTTGTGTCTTGCCAATTTATCATAGACAAAACTTGTATTTTTATCAAACTTTAATTTTTTCAAAACATGAATAGAAACGTCAAAATAAGTTTGTCTATAAGTTAAGCATGTATGTATAAATAGAAAACATCTACTATACATATAAATCATGAAAACTTGTTTTGATCAAACTATTCATGAAAACCAAATATCAAAACATAAAACGTGTGTGTTTGTGCACTTGAGCATATCAACTAAACTAAGCTTTACAAATGGATCTAAAACTCTATCTAAACTAGGATACCTAAGTCTTCTTGACTATCTTCATCTTCAAGTAGACTTGCTCCAAAACTCCGTGATTCTCCAAGTGCAAAGGTATGATCTTTAAGCTTTGGCACCGGAATCATCATGAATAGCTTCTAATCATCTTGTTGAAGCTAATCACCAACTAATATCCTGTTAATGATCTGAAACTTAGAAACACAAGAATATTAGTAAACATAACTACATGAGTGTTGATCATCATCAAAACTAGAGTGGAAGGCCATTGGGCCAACAATCTCCCCCTTTTGATGATGACAAAACTCATGGAGTTATATATGCATGGATTAAAGATAAGCTTCAAGGAAGCTCCCCCTTAACTCATGCATCACAATAAACATAATAGATATGCAATGAAAGCACATGATACTAAACAAAAGCATGCATCATATCTTATTATTTATCCCTATGCATGAACTTGGTATATGCAAAAACACAATCATGCATATATAAAACAAAACTCAAATTCTTCTCCCCCTTTTTGTCAATCATCAACAAGGGGTAATCAAAAACAATAAAACAATGTTCTCCCCCTTTTTGTCTAAAACAAAAACAAAGTCAATAAGGGGTGACTTCAAACATGATATCAATTAAAAATATGTCAATGAAGCATCTTGATACCAATAAACAAGAGTCAATATATGTTATATGCTATATACATTCATGAAGAGGAAGACGCTAAGTTAGCTTCCCTACACATATGCATTACATGAAGAAGGGATGACAAGCCCCAATTCACATAACACATATTATGTAATGCATAAGAGGAGATGTGAAGCTCCCCCTACACACGTATATCATATAAAGTAGAGTTGTCAAGCTCCTCAATTTATAATATACTCAACATGAATTTATATGTAAGAGAGATGTTAAGCTCTCCTTGCATATAGGAAATACAAATCAAGGCTTTGAATATTTTCTTTAAACAAAATTTTGTAAATACCAATTGTAATTAAACAAAACAAATTACTAATTGTAAAACAACATAACAATTTTGAATGTCTAAACACAAATATGATACCAATTGTAAAAATATATTTCATTTTGAAAACATATAAACAAATTTGATGTTGATATCATATGTTCAAAATAACAACTTTTAATCATAAAGTGTGGGAGTGCAAATACCAATTGAAATAAAGTATGAAATACACATTTTCTCCCCCTTTATGAAATACAAACTAAAATCATGCATAGTCTTGATACCAATTTAAAAGTAGTCAATTGAAACAAAAATTGAACCTCAAGCACTAGCATAAACACAAACATATATATGTATGGAGAATAGATACCAATAGAAATTGATATTCTTGGAATTGAAAACATACATACATACAAAACATATATGAGTATACAAGAAGATCAAAATGATACCAATTGAAAAAGTTCAATGATACCAATTGACATAATAATAAGTTCAAGTGCATACATCATATTATGTACCACCCAATCATAATTCAAGTTTTAAAGATTTTCAATTTAGGGCATACATGAACATGATCTCCCATCCTACCGCCCTTGAAGGTAGGGGTTTTTCAAAGATAGATTTGAAAATGTAGTTTTGTTTGAAAATCACTACCAAAATGAAGAACACCGCAACTAGTTAAGTGGAAAACTTGTTAACTAGCACGAAATCCTTCAAGTAAGGAATAAAACACAATTGTTTTTCATAAACATGAAATTCACATCATATCAAACACTCAAGTTCAATTAGGCATAAATAAGACTCATGAAAACAAAACATGAGCAAGCAATAGATGTGAGTGTACAAATAATATGTGAAGATCATAATCATGAAAAAATATTTCATTAAGCTCAATTTTTCTTTAAAACACGAAATCATCAAAACTATCTAATCTTCAAGGCATATGTATGTCTAATACAAACTAACGTATACATACATATCCAAAACATAAAGAGTCCACAGATATATGCATTAAGGCACGTGGCTCAAAAAGGATACTCATGTATAGTCAATAGTTTGGATAAGATGGACATAAACATGAAGTTAAATATTGACACATAAACATGAAAACATGTAAGGCTAAATTTTCATCAAAGCAATTTTCATTTCAAGGTATATGTATGATTTGTCAACACAATAAGTATACATACATATCCCTAAACACAATTGAGTCCATATATATATATTTGCATGAAAGGCAAATGACTCAAGGGGTATACATGTATATCTTAAAGTTTGGCAATACAAACATATACATGAAGTGAAATACACAATCATAAAACACATTCAAAAATGAGAATACAAGTATAAGATGTATGAATCATCAAACTAGACTATACTAGCACATCTAATGGGTTCAAATAAGCAATCAAGCCCAAACATATATAGATTTATTTGTGGCCCACTATATGTACAAGTATAATTCCTAGTCTTAATGAAAACTAACATCTAAACAAGTAATCTTAACAAGAATCATCAAACAAATACAAAAATCATCATGATAAAAGTCATCATGGAAAACTAAAACATGATTATTATGTGAATTCACATATATTAGATTCATGATGTACATTATAGCTCAAACAAAAGTGAGAACACTAATTATGGGTTCATATAAGCATGTGTGTCTCAAATACTATATATGTATGTCAAGGATCTAATAAACATGGTATTTACATACTAATCCATAGACAATAAAACATGTTATAAAACATCAAAACATGCTAATAATGATAAGAATGAAAAACATGTAAATAATAAATAAGGAGTTAGAGATTCGATACCAAAACTAAGGAGGGCACCGCTCTAGTCTCCAACACATGGTGGTCATCTCCACCAAACCTTCCCTTGAAAGTGATGCATCCAATTTGATTTCCATGAAGCCCGGAACGCATCCACTCCAAGGTGCCATCACTCTCACGTCATGTGAGAGCCCACACCTACATCAAAAATAGGAGGGGTGGTCTTTGGTACCCATACTCTTTTGGGTCCATGGGGGTTAGTACCTTCTCTAACCCATACAAACTTCTTGGCTAAATTTTCAACATGTAAACGATCATAGCAAAATTTAGCAAGATGGCCTTTTCGGCCACAATGTGTACATGTGTACACATGAGCATACTTGTGTTGATGGTGTCCGTGTGAAGCATGTGTATGCTGTGATGGGTGTGCATGCATAAAAGTTGGAACTTGTTTCTTTCGAACCAAGGATTCCAAGCGTGTATGTTTCTTGGCACATTGGCTCATAGTGGAGCCCAACAATCTACTCTCTTCTTGAGCATACAAATATCATCATTAATCTTAGAAGAAGAGGTACATGCATTAGGTAGTCTAGATGATGAGGCTACACTAGCATGGCAAACATGAGCATCAATCTTTTTATGCAAAACCTCATTTTTCTTCAAACAAGCATTTAATTCATTTGAAATGGAAATAATTTTATTTTTTAAATCAACATTCTCTTTTATAACAAAATCTACTTTTGAAGACAAACTTTCATTTTTCTTCAAAAGATTTTCACAATTATTTTTAGATTTTAAAACTTTATTTTCCTTAAGTGCAAGTTCTAATTGAGATCTCAATGAATCCCTTTCATTATAACCTCAACCTTCTCTTGCAAAACAATATCAAGTCTAGAATGTAAACTCTTATTTTCTTTTTCAATTACTAGACTTTTCTTTTTCAACAAATTATATTTTTCTATTAATTTTTTCACAAACAATAGAAAGTTCTTCATTTAAGGCATGGGGATCAACATAATCATTTGAAGAACTAGCACAATCATTACTATCTAGTTGAGATTCCGAATGTACCTCAAGGGAGTCATTCCCTTGGACCATATAGCATTGTTGTGGCTCGGATTCTCCGCTAGATTCCTCTTCTTGTTGGATTTGGACTTGAAACTTGGAGGTGTTGGTGGTTGTTGTCAACTTGTTCCACACTGCAAAAGCGGAATCAAGGTTAGAAACACTCATAAGATAATCTTTAAATAAAGTGCTTCTAATGGCCTCTAGGGCTTGTGCATTGGCCCCTATATGATTGCAATCACCAAGATAACATCTCTTGGTGGCCGCAAGGAAAACATGCAAACCTAGGGTCTTTAGGTACATGGACATCCTATACTTCCAAACATCAATGTTGGAAGGATCATAGCTAGGTGGGGTCATGAAGTCCATGGTATAAACTAGATGTGTGCAAACAAGCAAATGCAAATGAGATTAGCAAGCAAATGGATCACTCCTAGGATGTTAAGCCTAAGTATCAGGAGCACTAGCTCTGATACCAATTGAAAAACACCTAGAGGGGGGTGAATAGGTGTAAGTGCTAATCTAATAAAACTAAATGCAACTAAGTGCGCTAAATGCGGAAGCTAATGCAAATTATACACAAACTAATACAATACAACAAGTGTAGCCGAATTCCCCTTGCGAGGCTCTGGACAAACTCCCCTTGATTCCCCTTGAAATGGGTTGAGGTGCTATGTGAAGCTCTTGTTGGATGAGTATAAGTTAGGCACACACACACAAGCAATCCAAGCAATGTGCACACACAATCAAGCCAAGCAATAAAGGATATAGCAATATGAAATAATGCAAGGCAACACAAGCAATATGATATGGCAATATGAGTTATGCTCAACACAAACAAATATGATATGATGATATGAAGTATGATGCTTTGCACACTATAAATGAGAGAGAGTTAGAGAGACAATGGATCAATACGCAAACACAAAGATTTGTTTCGAGGTTCGAGCACCTTGCTCTACATCCCCGCCTACACCACCGTGTAGGATTTCCACTATCTCAACTCCCACCGAGGGAACCTCTACCAAAGAGGATTTCATACAACTCTAGGAGTACCTAACTCCTCTCTCAATACAACCTCCACCGAGGCCAACAACAACCAACAACAACACCTCTACCGAAGAGCTCACAACCAATCTCAATCACCTCACACTTGAGGGATACAAAACAATCACCCGATCACCTCTACCTAAGAGGGATACAACAAGAATAAGGGTGTACAACTTAGAGGTTACAAACAACAACCTCAAAACTCTCTCTTTCTTTCTTTTTCCACAAAACAAAGATCCTAATAGTTTAGGATAGTATGATATAGCTCAAGTGTGGAAAACTAGGTGTTTGGAAAACTAGCAACAAAGAAAATCGCTTGGGAAAATCCTTCCAAAAGATATAGAATGAAAACCAAGACAAATCTCCCAAAATATTCTTTTCTTTGATTTTTCCAAAAACCTAAAACAATAAAGATTAAAGAATTAAAGCCCCAAACACTTTTGAAAACTTGTTTTAAAACCTCTAGAAACCAGAAATTTTTCTCCTTAAAAAACTTGGCCAAAATCCCCAAAGAGATGGAGTTTATATAGGCCAAACAGAAAACTAGCCGTTAGAGCTGAGCTGGCAGCTCTGACAGGCGTCGGTCGACCGGCCCGGTCGACCGCCAACGGTCAGAAAAGTGACCGTTGGGCACTAGCGGTCGACCGGACCGGTCGACCGAAACATCCTGAGAGTTGAACTCTCAACTCGGTCGACCGGTCCGGTCGACCGACTACAATGTGTAGCCAGCGTGCACGTCTGTGCACATCGGTCGACCGACCCGGTCGACCGGCCACTTGGTGCGGTCGACCGGTCCGGTCGACCGAACTGGCCTGGCAGGCACAGTGCAGATCTGCACAGATACGGGATTTGAAAATAGGTCTTTTCACTCAATAAAAATCTCATAAATTCACAGTAAATCTAAAAATAGTTTTAATCACAATAAAAACTGTTTTTCTAAAAACATGTCTTTCTAAAACTTGTTTTATCATTTTACTTTGATAACCAAACTTGTGATAAAAATTTCAAGACATATATCAATCATATCAATTCATTTTTGTGTCTTGCCAATTTTATCATAGACAAAACTTGTATTTTTATCAAACTTTAATTTTTTCAAAACATGAATAGAAACGTCAAAATAAGTTTGTCTATAAGTTAAGCATGTATGTATAAATAGAAAACATCTACTATACATATAAATCATGAAAACTTGTTTTGATCAAACTATTCATGAAAACCAAATATCAAAACATAAAACGTGTGTGTTTGTGCACTTGAGCATATCAACTAAACTAAGCTTTACAAATGGATCTAAAACTCTATCTAAAGTAGGATACCTAAGTCTTCTTGACGATCTTCATCTTCAAGTAGACTTGCTCCAAAACTCCGTGATTCTCCAAGTGCAAAGGTATGATCTTTAAGCTTTGGCACCGGAATCATCATGAATAGCTTCTAATCATCTTGTTGAAGCTAATCACCAACTAATATCCTGTTAATGATCTGAAACTTAGAAACACAAGAATATTAGTAAACATAACTACATGAGTGTTGATCATCATCAAAACTAGAGTGGAAGGCCATTGGGCCAACAATCTCCCCCTTTTTGATGATGACAAACTCATGGAGTTATATATGCATGGATTAAAGATAAGCTTCAAGGAAGCTCCCCCTTAACTCATGCATCACAATAAACATAATAGATATGCAATGAAAGCACATGATACTAACAAAAGCATGCATCATATCTTATTATTTATCCCTATGCATGAACTTGGTATATGCAAAAACACAATCATGCATATATAAAAACAAAACTCAAATTCTTCTCCCCCTTTTTGTCAATCATCAACAAAGGGGTAATCAAAAACATAAAACAATGTTCTCCCCCTTTTTGTCTAAAACAAAAACAAAGTCAATAAGGGGTGACTTCAAACATGATATCAATTAAAAATATGTCAATGAAGCATCTTGATACCAATAAACAAGAGTCAATATATGTTATATGCTATATACATTCATGAAGAGGAAGACGCTAAGTTAGCTTCCCTACACATATGCATTACATGAAGAAGGGATGACAAGCCCCAATTCACATAACACATATTATGTAATGCATAAGAGGAGATGTGAAGCTCCCCTACACACGTATATCATATAAAGTAGAGTTGTCAAGCTCCTCAATTTATAATATACTCAACATGAATCTATATGTAAGAGAGATGTTAAGCTCTCCTTGCATATAGGAAATACAAATCAAGGCTTTGAATATTTTCTTTAAACAAAATTTTGTAAATACCAATTGTAATTAAACAAAACAAATTACTAATTGTAAAACAACATAACAATTTTGAATGTCTAAACACAAATATGATACCAATTGTAAAAATATATTTCATTTTGAAAACATATAAACAAATTTGATGTTGATATCATATGTTCAAAATAACAACTTTTAATCATAAAGTGTGGGAGTGCAATACCAATTGAAATAAAGTATGAAACACATTTTCTCCCCCTTTATGAAATACAAACTAAAATCATGCATAGTCTTGATACCAATTTAAAAGTAGTCAATTGAAACAAAATTGAACCTCAAGCACTAGCATAAACACAACATATATATGTATGGAGAATAGATACCAATAGAAATTGATATTCTTGGAATTGAAAACATACATACATACAAAACATATATGAGTATACAAGAGATCAAAATGATACCAATTGAAAAAGTTCAATGATACCAATTGACATAATAATAGTTCAAGTGCATACATCATATTATGTACCACCCAATCATAATTCAAGTTTTAAAGATTTTCAATTTAGGGCATACATGAACATGATCTCCCATCCTACCGCCCTTGAAGGTAGGGGTTTTCAAAGATAGATTTGAAAATGTAGTTTTGTTTGAAAATCACTACCAAAATGAAGAACACCGCAACTAGTTAAGTGGAAAACTTGTTAACTAGCACGAAATCCTTCAAGTAAGGAATAAAACACAATTGTTTTTCATAAACATGAAATTCACATCATATCAAACACTCAAGTTCAATTAGGCATAAATAAGACTCATGAAAACAAAACATGAGCAAGCAATAGATGTGAGTGTACAAATAATATGTGAAGATCATAATCATGAAAAAATATTTCATTAAGCTCAATTTTTCTTTAAAACACGAAATCATCAAAACTATCTAATCTTCAGGGCATATGTATGTCTAATACAAACTAACGTATACATACATATCCAAAACATAAAGAGTCCACAAGATATATGCATTAAGGCACGTGGCTCAAAAAGGATACTCATGTATAGTCAATAGTTTGGATAAGATGGACATAAACATGAAGTTAAATATTGACACATAAACATGAAAACATGTAAGGCTAAATTTTCATCAAAGCAATTTTCATTTCAAGGTATATGTATGATTTGTCAACACAATAAGTATACATACATATCCCTAAACACAATTGAGTCCATATATATATATTTGCATGAAAGGCAAATGACTCAAGGGGTATACATGTATATCTTAAAGTTTGGCAATACAAACATATACATGAAGTGAAATACACAATCATAAAACACATTCAAAATGAGAATACAAGTATAAGATGTATGAATCATCAAAACTAGACTATACTAGCACATCTAATGGGTTCAAATAAGCAATCAAGCCCAAACATATATAGATTTATTTGTGGCCCACTATATGTACAAGTATAATTCCTAGTCTTAATGAAAACTAACATCTAAACAAGTAATCTTAACAAGAATCATCAAAACAAATACAAAAATCATCATGATAAAAGTCATCATGGAAAACTAAAACATGATTATTATGTGAATTCACATGTATTAGATTCATGATGTACATTATAGCTCAAACAAAAGTGAGAACACTAATTATGGGTTCATATAAGCATGTGTGTCTCAAATACTATATATGTATGTCAAGGATCTAATAAACATGGTATTTACATACTAATCCATAGACAATAAAACATGTTATAAAACATCAAAACATGCTAATAATGATAAGAATGAAAAACATGTAAATAATAAATAAGGAGTTAGAGATTCGATACCAAAACTAAGGAGGGCACCGCTCTAGTCTCCAACACATGGTGGTCATCTCCACCAAACCTTCCCTTGAAAGTGATGCATCCAATTTGATTTCCATGAAGCCCGGAACGCATCCACTCCAAGGTGCCATCACTCTCACGTCATGTGAGAGCCCACACCTACATCAAAAATAGGAGGGGTGGTCTTTGGTACCCATACTCTTTTGGGTCCATGGGGGTTAGTACCTTCTCTAACCCATACAAACTTCTTGGCTAAATTTTCAACATGTAAACGATCATAGCAAAATTTAGCAAGATGGCCTTTTCGGCCACAATGTGTACATGTGTACACATGAGCATACTTGTGTTGATGGTGTCCGTGTGAAGCATGTGTATGCTGTGATGGGTGTGCATGCATAAAAGTTGGAACTTGTTTCTTTCGAACCAAGGATTCCAAGCGTGTATGTTTCTTGGCACATTGGCTCATAGTGGAGCCCAAACAATCTACTCTCTCTTGAGCATACAAATATCATCATTAATCTTAGAAGAAGAGGTACATGCATTAGGTAGTCTAGATGATGAGGCTACACTAGCATGGCAAACATGAGCATCAATCTTTTTATGCAAAACCTCATTTTTCTTCAAACAAGCATTTAATTCATTTGAAATGGAAATAATTTTATTTTTTAAATCAACATTCTCTTTTATAACAAAATCTACTTTTGAAGACAAACTTTCATTTTTCTTCAAAAGATTTTCACAATTATTTTTAGATTTTAAAACTTTATTTTCCTTAAGTGCAAGTTCTAATTGAGATCTCAATGAATCCCTTTCATTATAGACCTCAACCTTCTCTTGCAAAACAATATCAAGTCTAGAATGTAAACTCTTATTTTCTTTTTCATTACTAGACTTTTCTTTTCAACAAATTATATTTTTCTATTATTTTTCACAAACAATAGAAAGTTCTTCATTTAAGGCATGGGGATCAACATATCATTTGAAGAACTAGCACAATCATTACTATCTAGTTGAGATTCCGAATGTACCTCAAGGGAGTCATTCCCTTGGACCATATAGCATTGTTGTGGCTCGGATTCTCCGCTAGATTCCTCTTCTTGTTGGATTTGGACTTGAAACTTGGAGGTGTTGGTGGTTGTTGTCAACTTGTTCCACACTGCAAAAGCGGAATCAAGGTTAGAAACACTCATAAGATAATCTTTAAATAAAGTGCTTCTAATGGCCTCTAGGGCTTGTGCATTGGCCCCTATATGATTGCAATCACCAGATAACATCTCTTGGTGGCCGCAAGGAAAACATGCAAACCTAGGGTCTTTAGGTACATGGACATCCTATACTTCCAAACATCAATGTTGGAAGGATCATAGCTAGGTGGGGTCATGAAGTCCATGGTATAAACTAGATGTGTGCAAACAAGCAAATGCAAATGAGATTAGCAAGCAAATGGATCACTCCTAGGATGTTAAGCCTAAGTATCAGGAGCACTAGCTCTGATACCAATTGAAAAACACCTAGAGGGGGGGTGAATAGGTGTAAGTGCTAATCTAATAAAACTAAATGCAAACTAAGTGCGCTAAATGCGGAAGCTAATGCAAATTATGCACAAACTAATACAATACAACAAGTGTAGCCGAATTCCCCTTGCGAGGCTCTGGACAAACTCCCTTGATTCCCCTTGAAATGGGTTGAGGTGCTATGTGAAGCTCTTGTTGGATGAGTATAAGTTAGGCACACACACACAAGCAATCCAAGCAATGTGCACACACAATCAAGCCAAGCAATAAAGGATATAGCAATATGAAATAATGCAAGGCCAACACAAGCAATATGATATGGCAATATGAGTTATGCTCAACACAAACAAATATGATATGATGATATGAAGTATGATGCTTTGCACACTATAAATGAGAGAGAGTTAGAGAGACAATGGATCAATACGCAAACACAAAGATTTGTTTCGAGGTTCGAGCACCTTGCTCTACATCCCCGCCTACACCACCGTGTAGGATTTCCACTATCTCAACTCCCACCGAGGGAACCTCTACCAAAGAGGATTTCATACAACTCTAGGAGTACCTAACTCCTCTCTCAATACAACCTCCACCGAGGCCAACAACAACCAACAACAACACCTCTACCGAAGAGGCTCACAACCAATCTCAATCACCTCACACTTGAGGGATACAAAACAATCACCCGATCACCTCTACCTAAGAGGGATACAACAAGAATAAGGGTGTACAACTTAGAGGTTACAAACAACAACCTCAAAACTCTCTCTTTCTTTCTTTTTCCACAAAAACAAAGATCCTAATAGTTTAGGATAGTATGATATAGCTCAAGTGTGAAAAACTAGTGTTTGGAAAACTAGCAACAAAGAAAATCGCTTGGGAAATCCTTCCAAAAGATATAGAATGAAAACCAAGACAAATCTCCCAAAATATTCTTTTCTTTGATTTTTCCAAAACCTAAAACAATAAAGATTAAAGAATTAAAGCCCCAAACACTTTTGAAAACTTGTTTTAAAACCTCTAGAAACCAGAAATTTTTCTCCTTAAAAAACTTGGCCAAAATCCCCAAAGAGATGGAGTTTATATAGGCCAAACAGAAAACTACCCGTTAGAGCTGAGCTGGCAGCTCTGACAGGCGTCGGTCGACCGGCCCGGTCGACCGCCAACGGTCAGAAAAGTGACCGTTGGGCACTAGCGGTCGACCGGACCGGTCGACCGAAACATCCTGAGAGTTGAACTCTCAACTCGGTCGACCGGTCCGGTCGACCGACTACAATGTGTAGCCAGCGTGCACGTCTGTGCACATCGGTCGACCGACCCGGTCGACCGGCCACTTGGTGCGGTCGACCGGTCTGGTCGACCGAACTGGCCTGGCAGGCACAGTGCAGATCTGCACAGATACGGGATTTGAAAATAGGTCTTTTCACTCAATAAAAATCCCATAAATTCACAGTAAATCTAAAAAATAGTTTTAATCACAATAAAAACTGTTTTTCTAAAACATGTCTTTCTAAAACTTGTTTTATCATTTTACTTTGATAACCAACTTGTGATAAAAATTTCAAGACATATATCAATCATATCAATTCATTTTTGTGTCTTGCCAATTTTATCATAAACAAAACTTGTATTTTTATCAAACTTTGATTTTTTTCAAAACATGAATAGAAACGTCAAATAAGTTTGTCTATAAGTTAGCATGTATGTATAAATAGAAAACATCTACTATACATATAAATCATGAAAACTTGTTTTGATCAAACTATTCATGAAAACCAAATATCAAAACATAAAACGTGTGTGTTTGTGCACTTGAGCATATCAACTAAACTAAGCTTACAAATGGATCTAAAACTCTATCTAAACTAGGATACCTAAGTCTTCTTGACGATCTTCATCTTCAAGTAGACTTGCTCCAAAACTCCGTGATTCTCCAAGTGCAAAGGTATGATCTTTAAGCTTTGGCACCGGAATCATCATGAATAGCTTCTAATCATCTTGTTGAAGCTAATCACCAACTAATATCCTGTTAATGATCTGAAACTTAGAAACACAAGAATATTAGTAAACATAACTACATGAGTGTTGATCATCATCAAAACTAGAGTGGAAGGCCATTGGGCCAACAATCTCCCCCTTTTTGATGATGACAAAACCCATGGAGTTATATATGCATGGATTAAAGATAAGCTTCAGGAAGCTCCCCCTTAACTCATGCATCACAATAAACATAATAGATATGCAATGAAAGCACATGATACTAAACAAAAGCATGCATCATATCTTATTATTTATCCCTATGCATGAACTTGGTATATGCAAAAACACAATCATGCATATATAAAAACAAAACTCAAATTCTTCTCCCCCTTTTTGTCAATCATCAACAAAGGGGTAATCAAAAACAATAACAATGTTCTCCCCCTTTTTGTCTAAAACAAAACAAAGTCAATAAGGGGTGACTTCAAACATGATATCAATTAAAATATGTCAATGAAGCATCTTGATACCAATAAACAAGAGTCAATATATGTTATATGCTATATACATTCATGAAGAGGAAGACGCTAAGTTAGCTTCCCTACACATATGCATTACATGAAGAAGGGATGACAAGCCCCAATTCACATAACACATATTATGTAATGCATAAGAGGAGATGTGAAGCTCCCCCTACACACGTATATCATATAAAGTAGAGTTGTCAAGCTCCTCAATTTATAATATACTCAACATGAATCTATATGTAAGAGAGATGTTAAGCTCTCCTTGCATATAGGAAATACAAATCAAGGCTTTGAATATTTTCTTTAACAAAATTTTGTAAATACCAATTGTAATTAAACAAAACAAATTACTAATTGTAAAACAACATAACAATTTTGAATGTCTAAACACAAATATGATACCAATTGTAAAAATATATTTCATTTTGAAAACATATAAACAATTTGATGTTGATATCATATGTTCAAAATAACAACTTTTAATCATAAAGTGTGGGAGTGCAAATACAATTGAATAAAGTATGAAATACACATTTTCTCCCCCTTTATGAAATACAAACTAAATCATGCATAGTCTTGATACCAATTTAAAAGTAGTCAATTGAAACAAAATTGAACCTCAAGCACTAGCATAAACACAAACATATATATGTATGGAGAATAGATACCAATAGAATTGATATTCTTGGAATTGAAAACATACATACATACAAAACATATATGAGTATACAAGAAGATCAAAATGATACCAATTGAAAAAGTTCAATGATACCAATTGACATAATATAAGTTCAAGTGCATACATCATATTATGTACCACCAATCATAATTCAAGTTTTAAAGATTTTCAATTTAGGGCATACATGAACATGATCTCCCATCCTACCGCCCTTGAAGGTAGGGGTTTTCAAAGATAGATTTGAAAATGTAGTTTTGTTTGAAATCACTACCAAAATGAAGAACACCGCAACTAGTTAAGTGGAAAACTTGTTAACTAGCACGAAATCCTTCAAGTAAGGAATAAAACACAATTGTTTTTCATAAACATGAAATTCACATCATATCAAACACTCAAGTTCAATTAGGCATAAATAAGACTCATGAAAACAAAACATGAGCAAGCAATAGATGTGAGTGTACAAATAATATGTGAAGATCATAATCATGAAAAAATATTTCATTAAGCTCAATTTTTCTTTAAAACACGAAATCATCAAAACTATCTAATCTTCAGGGCATATGTATGTCTAATACAAACTAACGTATACATACATATCCAAAACATAAAGAGTCCACAGATATATGCATTAAGGCACGTGGCTCAAAAAGGATACTCATGTATAGTCAATAGTTTTGGATAAGATGGACATAAACATGAAGTTAAATATTGACACATAAACATGAAAACATGTAAGGCTAAATTTTCATCAAAGCATTTTCATTTCAAGGTATATGTATGATTTGTCAACACAATAAGTATACATACATATCCCTAAACACAATTGAGTCCATATATATATTTTGCATGAAAGGCAAATGACTCAAGGGTATACATGTATATCTTAAAGTTTGGCAATACAAACATATACATGAAGTGAAATACACAATCATAAAACACATTCAAAAATGAGAATACAAGTATAAGATGTATGAATCATCAAAACTAGACTATACTAGCACATCTAATGGGTTCAAATAAGCAATCAAGCCAACATATATAGATTTATTTGTGGCCCACTATATGTACAAGTATAATTCCTAGTCTTAATGAAAACTAACATCTAAACAAGTAATCTTAACAAGAATCTCAAAACAAATACAAAAATCATCATGAATAAAAGTCATCATGGAAAACTAAAACATGATTATTATGTGAATTCACATGTATTAGATTCCATGATGTACATTATAGCTCAAACAAAGTGAGAACACTAATTATGGGTTCATATAAGCATGTGTGTCTCAAATACTATATGTATGTCAAGGATCTAATAAACATGGTATTTACATACTAATCCATAGACAATAAACATGTTATAAACATCAAAACATGCTAATATGATAAGAATGAAAACATGTAAATATATAAGGAGTTAGAGATTCGATACCAAACTAAGGAGGGCACCGCTCTAGTCTCCAACACATGGTGGTCATCTCCACCAACCTTCCCTTGAAAGTGATGCATCCAATTTGATTTCCATGAAGCCCGGAACGCATCCACTCCAAGTGCCATCACTCTCACGTCATGGAGAGCCCACACCTACATCAAAAATAGGAGTGGTGGTCTTTGGTACCCATACTCTTTTGGGTCCATGGGGGTTAGTACCTTCTCTAACCCATACAAACTTCTTGGCTAAATTTTCAACATGTAAACGATCATAGCAAAATTTAGCAAGATGGCCTTTTCGGCCACAATGTGTACATGTGTACACATGAGCATACTTGTGTTGATGGTGTCCGTGTGAAGCATGTGTATGCTGTGATGGGTGTGCATGCATAAGTTGGAACTTGTTTCTTTCGAACCAAGGATTCCAAGCGTGTATGTTTCTTGGCACATTGGCTCATAGTGGAGCCCAAACAATCTACTCTCTTCTTGAGCATACAAATATCATCATTAATCTTAGAAGAAGAGGTACATGCATTAGGTAGTCTAGATGATGAGGCTACACTAGCATGGCAAAACATGAGCATCAATCTTTTTATGCAAACCTCATTTTTCTTCAAACAAGCATTTAATTCATTTGAAATGGAAATAATTTTATTTTTTAATCAACATTCTCTTTTATAACAAAATCTACTTTTGAAGACAAACTTTCATTTTTCTTCAAAGATTTTCACATTATTTTTAGATTTTAAAACTTTATTTTCCTTAAGTGCAAGTTCTAATTGAGATCTCAATGAATCCCTTTCATTATAGACCTCAACCTTCTCTTGCAAAATAATATCAAGTCTAGAATGTAAACTCTTATTTTCTTTTTCAATTACTAGACTTTTCTTTTTCAACAAATTATATTTTTTCTATTAATTTTTCACAAACAATAGAAAGTTCTTCATTTAAGGCATGGGGATCAACATAATCATTTGAAGAACTAGCACAATCATTACTATCTAGTTGAGATTCCGAATGTACCTCAAGGGAGTCATTCCCTTTGGACCATATAGCATTGTTGTGGCTCGGATTCTCCGCTAGATTCCTCTTCTTGTTGGATTTGGACTTGAAACTTGGAGGTGTTGGTGTTGTTGTCAACTTGTTCCACACTGCAAAAGCGGAATCAAGGTTAGAAACACTCATAAGATAATCTTTAAATAAAGTGCTTCTAATGGCCTCTAGGGCTTGTGCATTGGCCCCTATATGATTGCACACCAAGATAACATCTCTTGGTGGCCGCAAGGAAAACATGCAAACCTAGGTCTTTAGGTACATGGACATCTATACTTCCAAACATCAATGTTGGAAGGATCATAGCTAGGTTGGGTCATGAAGTCCATGGTATAAACTAGATGTGTGCAAACAAGCAAATGCAAATGAGATTAGCAAGCAAATGGATCACTCCTAGGATGTTAAGCCTAAGTATCAGGAGCACTAGCTCTGATACCAATTGAAAAAACACCTAGAGGGGGGGTGAATAGGTGTAAGTGCTAATCTAATAAAACTAAATGCAAACTAAGTGCGCTAATGCGGAAGCTAATGCAAATTATGCACAAACTAATACAATACAACAAGTGTAGCCGAATTCCCCTTGCGAGGCTCCTGGACAAACTCCCCTTGATTCCCCCTTGAAATGGGTTGAGGTGCTATGTGAAGCTCTTGTTGGATGAGTATAAGTTAGGCACAACACACACAAGCAATCCAAGCAATGTGCACACACAATAATCAGCCAAGCAATAAAGGATATAGCAATATGAAATAATGCAAGGCAACACAAGCAATATGATATGGCAATATGAGTTATGCTCAACACAAACAAATATGATATGATGATATGAAGTATGATGCTTTGCACACTATAAATGAGAGAGTTAGAGAGACAATGGATCAATACGCAAACACAAAGATTTGTTTCGAGGTTCGAGCACCTTGCTCTACATCCCCGCCTACACCACCGTGTAGGATTTCCACTATCTCACTCCCACCGAGGGAACCTCTACCAAAGAGGATTTCTTACAACTCTAGGAGTACCTAACTCCTCTCTCAATACAACCTCACACCGAGGCCAACAACAACCAACAACAACACCTCTACCGAAGAGGCTCACAACCAATCTCATCACCTCACACTTGAGGGATACAAAACAATCACCCGATCACCTCTACCTAAGAGGGATACAACAAGAATAAGGGTGTACAACTTAGAGGTTACAAACAACAACCTCAAAACTCTCTCTTTCTTTCTTTTTCCACAAAACAAAGATCCTAATAGTTTAGGATAGTAGATATAGCTCAAGTGTGGAAAACTAGGTGTTTGGAAAACTAGCAACAAAGAAAATCGCTTGGGAAATCCTTCCAAAGATATAGAATGAAAACCAAGACAAATCTCCCAAAATATTCTTTTCTTTGATTTTTCCAAAAACCTAAAACAATAAAGATTAAAGAATTAAAGCCCCAAACACTTTTGAAAACTTGTTTTAAAACCTCTAGAACCAGAAATTTTTCTCCTTAAAAAACTTGGCCAAATCCCCAAAGAGATGGAGTTTATATAGGCCAAACAGAAACTACCCGTTAGAGCTGAGCTGGCAGCTCTGACAGGCGTCGTCGTTCCGACCGGCCCGGTCGACCGCCAACGGTCAGAAAGTGACCGTTGGGCACTAGCGGTCGACCGGACCGGTCGACCGAAACATCCTGAGAGTTGAACTCTCAACTCGGTCGACCGGTCCGGTCGACTGACTACAATGTGTAGCCAGCGTGCACGTCTGTGCACATCGGTCGACCGACCCGGTCGACCGGCCACTTGGTGCGGTCGACCGGTCCGGTCGACCGAACTGGCCTGGCAGGCACAGTGCAGATCTGCACAGATACGGGATTTGAAAATAGGTCTTTTCACTCAATAAAAGTCCCATAAATTCACAGTAAATCTAAAAATAGTTTAATCACAATAAAACTGTTTTTCTAAAAACATGTCTTTTCTAAAACTTGTTTTATCATTTTACTTTGATAACCAAACTTGTGATAAAAATTTCAAGACATATATCAATCATATCAATTCATTTTTGTGTCTTTGCAATTTTATCATAAACAAAACTTGTATTTTTATCAAACTTTGATTTTTTTCAAAACATGAATAGAAACGTCAAAATAAGTTTGTCTATAAGTTAAGCATGTATGTATAAATAGAAAACATCTACTATACATATAAATCATGAAAACTTGTTTTGATCAAACTATTCATGAAAACCAAATATCAAAACATAAAACGTGTGTGTTTGTGCACTTGAGCATATCAACTAAACTAAGCTTTACAAATGGATCTAAAACTCTATCTAAACTAGGATACCTAAGTCTTCTTGACGATCTTCATCTTCAAGTAGACTTGCTCCAAAACTCCGTAATTCTCCAAGTGCAAAGGTATGATCTTTAAGCTTTGGCACCGGAATCATCATGAATAGCTTCTAATCATCTTGTTGAAGCTAATTACCACTATATCCTGTTAATGATCTGAAACTTAGAAACACAAGAATATTTATGTAAACATAACTACATGAGTGTTGATCATCATCAAAACTAGAGTGGAAGGCCATGGGCCAACAGAGTAGTGAATAGGTTTGAAGCTCTATCACACACGTTTTTGCGCACATCTTGTTTCCAAACATATTTCCTATAACATGTACAAAATAGTTTGTATACAATCTTCAGCCTACAAACTTACTTTGATATACCTATTCATGTGTTTTAAGTTTTTGTGTTTTAACAAAACTTATTTTTGGAATTAATGACAAAAACATGGATATATATATTTGTTTCATGTATATAGGATTATATCCATATACATCATGCCTAAATGTTGTTTGATATCATGTTTTTGTATTTGGAAGAGTTTTGGACAAAACGTATTTCTATTTTAAATCCAAGTTTTAGAAAATACAGTTTTGGTTTTTGGTAAAATGATAAGACACAAAAATAGTTTCATATTGATTGATATTTGAGCTAAACTTTTTTCCACATGTTTATATTTCAATGCAAAATGATAAACTATTTTTTGGTGATTTTTAGAAGTGTTAAAAGATTTTTCAAAATATTTTAAACTGTTTTTCTGACCCGTTTTCTGCTCCAGGCTTCAACCAGTCGACTAGTCTTCTGACCAAGTCGACTTGGCTGAAGTCGGTCGACCGGATCGATCGACTGACGTGCACAGATCTGTGCACGTTTGGCAGATATGGGACGGTCGACCGTCGGGTCGACCGGGTCTGAGAGCAGAGCTCTCTGTATCTTTGGGTCGACCGGGCGCGGTCGACCGTCAGCCTGCAACGGCTATTTTTTTGAACTAGCGGTCGACCGGCCGGTCGACCGAGCTAGCCGTTTGAACAGTAACGGCTATTTCTAAGCTGGTTTATCTTTTGTCCTTTTCTCACTTAAGTGTGTTTAAATGACATGTTTTGATTTTAATACTTTCTGATTAGCCTTATATGTTTTATCTCCTAACCCTAGCCCTCTCCTATAAATAGGGGTGTTTAGGGAGAGGTTGGTTACTAGAAAATTCTCAAATTTCCACAAGTTTAAGGCATTCAAAGACTTGGCTTCTTGGTTTTTGTGCTGAAATTCTCTCTCATTTTCTGAAGTGTTTTCAAGAACTCTCTGATTTCTTTTTCTTTTCTCCTTGCACACAAGAGCTTCATTCCTACTCATTGTTCTCTAAGGACCTTTGTAAGGGAAGAGAATTTTGCAAGAGAGTTTGTGGTCTTTTGACTACTAGAGATTGCTTATTCTTGGGATTGTGGAGTTGGGTACTCCGGTGGATTTGTAACATCTTTGTGATAGTGAAAGTGGTTGGAATCCTTCTGGGGAAGGCGGGAAGTAGAGCTGGGTGCTCGAACCTCGATAACAATTCTTGGTGTTTGCGTTTGGTTTACTTGCACTTGATTCTTACTTTACTTTCATTGCTCTTATTACTTGCTCTCTACATTCATTGCTATATTCACTTGTTTTTGTGAGATTGTTGCATCATAATTTTTAAATTGTGCATTGATTAGCATTATCACCTATTCACCCCCCTCTAGGTGATTTTCAATTGGTATCAGAGCATGGACTCTAGGTTTTGGCTTAACATCCATAGAGAGATCCTTAAAATTTGCTAATTAACATTTGCATTCCATTTGTCATTCACTAGTAAACATGGCCGATAACATCAAAACCCCTCCTAAATTTGATGGACTCAACTTCCCTATTTGAAGGTTAGGATGACTATCTTTTTGCAATCTTTAGGTAGCTTAATAGCTAAATCCTTGACCAAACCCTATGTTGCACCCGATAGTGATGAGAGCACATGGACCGACTTCACTTTAGAGAATATGAGGCTAACTCCAAGGCCCAAAATTCCCTCTTAACCGCCTTGAATGAGGTTGACCTTACACGGGTAATTCATTGCCAATCCGCCTATGAGATTGGCAACATTTATTGTCACACACGAGGGGACTTCACAAGTTAAGAGAGCTAAGATAGATCTCTTAAGGTCCCAATATGAATCCTTTAAAATGATTGATGAAGAATATATTGATTGTATGATTACTAGATTTACTAAAATCACCAATGCTCTTTCTTCTTAGGTGATGACATCTCCAATGACCAAAAGGTGCGAAAAGTGATTCGGGCACTTCTACATCATGGGAGATCAAGGCACCACCTTAAAAGAATTGAACGACAAGGATGAGATGGGCCTCATTAGTCTCATTGGGAACTTAAAAACCCATGAGATGGAAAAGAAAGTAGAGAAGAGGCCGCTCCACCAAAGAAGAAATCCATAGCCTTCAAGTCTTCATCCACTCTTGAAGACGATGAAGAAGATGAAGAAGAAGAGATGAGGAGCTATCACTACTTGTTCGCAATGTGAAGAGAATGTACCGGAGGAACAAGCTCAACTTCCAAAGGAAATTTGAAGGCAAAGAGGAGAGGAGAATTATATGCTACAATTGCCGAAAGCCCGGACACATCATGCCGGATTGCCCGGAGTTCAAGAAGAAGATGACCTCCTCCTTCAAGCCAAAGAAACCGGAAGAAAAGAAGCGTACAAGGCAACTTGGGATTTAGAAAGCGAGTCCGAGGAAGAGGCGGATATAGCGAATATGTGTTTCATGGCAAACACACCAAGGTAACCCCTCAACCTCTTGATGATGAAGATGATGAATTAAGCAAAGAAATTCTTGTTCATGCCTTTGTTGAACTTTCAGAAACCTATGATAATAAAAAGATTGAATGCTCTAAATTGGAAAAGGAAGTTGCTTTTCTCAAAAATCACTTGCTATTATTTCTAAAGTAAAAGATGAAATTTCTTCAAATCTCATTTCTACCCAAAATGAATTTAGTGCTTACAAAGTTACTTGTAAGCAAAATTTCCTAAGATTAATGAAAAAAAATTTCTTCTTTGAAACTATAATTGTTGATTTTGAAAAGACTTTAAAGGCTTTTAACTTTTAAGAAACTTTAAGAAATGTTTTCTAAAAAGCACACCTCTCATGCTAAAGATTCACATGCTAAGATTCCTCATGCTCACACTACACACATAACACTTCTCATGCTAAATCTTTTCATGCTCACAATTCTCATGCTCACAAATCACACACTCACTATGCTTTTAAATATGGTAGAGTGTATAGATGCACATATTGTGGTAAGAATGGACATTTGGCTAAATTTTATTATGACCAAATAAATAGAACCAATAATCTTGTTTGGGTTAATGAAACTAACTCTTTAGGACCCAAGAAAATGTGGGTACCAAAATCAAGTCCTAAATTATTTGATGCAGGTACACACCAAGGCTCCAAGACGTAGGGAGCGGTGGTACCTTGATAGTGGTTGTTCAAGACACATGACGTGGGACATCAATAACTTTGCAACCCTATCAAGGTACGAGGAAGGTGGCTCCGTCACCTTCGAGGATGACTCCAAAGGCACTATCATCGGTATAGGTAACATTCAAATTGGTGCATCTCCCATTATAGAAAATGTTGTACTTGTTGATGGTTTGAAGCATAATTTGCTTAGCATTAGTCATTTTGTGACCATGGACTTAAGGTTATTTTTGATGATACTTCTTGCAAAATTTTTGATGTTAAAACCAATGATTGTATTCTCACCGGTTTTCATGATGATAATGTTTATATCATTGACATGCTTAATGTGGAATGTTCTACTAAATGCTTAAATGCTTTTGATGAAAATTCTTGGCTTTGGCATAGAAGATTAGGACATGCATCTTTTGACCATCTTTCTAGGATTAATTCAAAGGAATTGGTAAAGGTATTCCTTACTTGGTTTGAGAAAGACCGCATTTGTGGTGCGTGCCAACTTGAGAAACAAACCAAGTCTTCCTTCAAACCAATCAAGGATATCATGTCAACTAGGCCTTTAGAATTAATTCATATGGATCTTTTGGACCTACTAAAACTAAGAGCTTAAATGGTAGTAGATTTGCATTTATTTTAGTTGATGATTTTTTCCGTTTCACTTGGTTTTCTTCTTAGAACACAAAGATCAGCTTTTTCTCATTTTAAGATTTTTCGAAAAAGAGTTGAAAAAGAAAAAGGTTTTTTCGATTTTGAGAATAAGGAGTGATAGAGGTGGTGAGTTTGTTAACCAACTCTTCATGACTTATTGTGATGAAAAGGGGAATTAAGCATGAAATGTCTTGTCCTAGAACTCCACAACAAAATGGAGTTGTAGAAAGGAAAAATAGAACACTTCAAGAGATGGTTAGGACAATGATAAGTGAGTATGACCTCCATCATATCTATGGGCCGAGGCCGTAAACACCGCATGCTATATATTAAATCGTATTTATTTTTATGTAAAAATTCTTCCCAAAACATCTTTTGAATGTATCATTCTAGAAAACCTAATGTTGCATATTTCAAAGTTTTGGTTGCAAGTGTTTTGTTTTGAACACTAAAGATAACTTGGGTAAATTTGAGCTAAGGCTTATGAAGCAATCTTTGTTGGATATTCTACAACTAGTAAAGCTTATAGAGTATTCAATAGATCTTCACTTACCATTGAAGAATCCATGCATGTTAAATTTGAAGAATCTGATGTGTTTGTTGAGAATGTTGTAGAGATTGAACCATTAGGTGAAGACATGGAGAGACTATCCTTGAAGGACTCATCCGCTCAGATGATAAGCAAGAATCAATTGGTGACGTTCAGGAGGATAAGAGGAAAGCTCTCAACCGCTTCCTAAAGCTTGGAGATATGCCACAAATCATCCCAGGAGCTCATCTTAGGTGATGCATCTAAAGGGGTAACAACTCGCTCCAAACTCCATGACCTATGTGGTAACTTTGCTTTCATTTCTCATTTTGAACCCAAAAGCATCCTCGAAGCTGAGGCGGACTCATATTAGTTGCTAGCCATGTAAGAGGAACTCAATCAATTTGAGCGCAACCAAGCTTGGCACCTTATTCCTAGGCCCCACGATAGACCAATAATTGGTACTAAGTGGATCTTTAGGAATAAGATGGATGAGTCCGGAAATGTGGATTAGGAATAAGGCTAGGTTAGTGGCCTAAGGTTACACTCAAGTTGAGGGAATTGACTTTGAGGAGACCTTTGCACCCGTAGCACGGCTTGAAGCCATACGGATGACACTAGCTTTTGCATCTTTCAAAAATTTTAAACTTTTTCAAATGGATGTGAAAAGTACATTTTTGAATGGTTTTATAAATGAAGAAGTTTATGTTGCTCAACCTCCCGGTTTTGTTGATCATGTTCATCCCGATTTGTTTTTAAACTTGATAAAGCTTTGTATGGATTGAAACAAGCTCCAAGAGCTTGGTATGAAAGGCTTTCTAGTTTTCTCATTTCAAATGATTTTATTAAAGGCAAAGTAATACAACACTATTCACTAAGCATGTTGATAATGACATTTTAATTGTGCAAATTTATGTTGATGATATAATTTTTGGTTCTACTAATGAGTTTTTATGCAAGGAATTTGAAAAGGTTATGCAATGTAAATTTGAAATGTCTTCAATGGGTGAGCTTAATTTCTTTCTTGGACTCCAATCAAGCAATTGCAAGATGAGAACTTCATATGTCAAGCCAAATACGCAAAGGAACTCGTAAAGAAGTTTGGACTTGAAGACTCAAAGGTTTGCAACACTCCCATGGCAACTACCACCAAGCTTGATAAGGATGACCAAGGTAAAAATGTTGATATTAAATTGTATAAAAGCATGATAGGTAGTCTTTTGTATTTGACGACAAGTAGGCCGGACATCATGTTTAGTATGTGTCTTTGTGCTAGATTTCAATCGTGTCCCAAAGAGTCCCATCTTATTGCGGTAAAACGCATTATTCGTTATATTAAGGGAACGATTGGAATGGGTCTATGGTATCCGAAAATCGGAGATTTCTCAATGACGAGTTATTCGGATGCCGACTATGCGGGTTGTAGAGTAGATAGAAAGAGTACTAGTGGGACATGTCAATTTCTTGGTAATTGACTTGTTTCATGGTCCTCTAGGAACCAAATTCCGTAGCTCTCTCAATCGCCGAGGCGGAGTATGTTGCCGCGGGGGCTTGTTGTGCATAAGTCCTTTGGATAAACATACTCTCCTTGATTATGATTTGTATTATAACCATATAAAATATTTGTGATAATACTAGTACTATACATATGACTAAGAATGCAAATCAACATAGTAAGACCAAGCACATTGAGATTAGATATCACTTTCTTAGAGATCATTTTGAGAAAGAAGATATAGATATTGATTATGTTTCTACGGATTTGCAACTTGCCGATATTTTCACTAAACCACTTGATTTTGCTAGATTTTCATTCATTTGTGGTGAACTTAATGTTTGTGTTATTGAATAAAAATGTTTTCTTAACCCTTTTTTATGTATGACAAAAGGGGGAGAATGAGTTTATGTATGAAAATATGAGTTCATATGGTTTTGGTTCCATATGAGTTTATATATGTTTTTAGTTTTTGATGTGTTTTCATGAATTCTTGTAATTTGAGTTTAAGTGTTTTGCAAGTGTTTTTTTTAAATTCTCATGGTTTTTGGTTTCATGATGTTTACTTACAAATTACAAATTTCATTGTTTTTCTTTGTTTAATATAGCATAATTTGAGGGGGAGCTTTCTCCTCCCCTATATTCTTGTTTATAGCCTATTTGTTTTGTCATCATCAAAAAGGGGGATGAATCTTGTTGGCCCAAAAGGTTACACTCTCCATTTGTTTAGAGTTTTGATGATAACAAAACAAATAAGAGCTATTTGGTACTAATTAGTATGTTTAAGATAAGTTTCAGGTTAGTACCATATTTGGAGGCCATTGCTTAGCTATTGCAAGAATTTCTAGGTTCATGAAGCAAAGAAGGCTTTTTGCACATCAAGGAAGGAACATAGAAGAGAAGGCTCTAGCAAGGCATCGCATGGCTCAAGACTTCAAGATTGCTCAAGATAATTTATTAGATTTGTTTTTAGTTTAGAGTTTTGTTAAAGAATAGTGAATAGGTTTGAAGCTCTATCACACACGTTTTTGCGCACATCTTGTTTCCAAACATATTTCCTATAACATGTACAAAAATAGTTTGTATACAATCTTCAGCCTACAAACTTACTTTGATATACCTAATCATGTGTTTTAAGTTTTGTGTTTTAACAAAACTTATTTTTGGAATTAATGACAAAAACATGGATATTTATATTTGTTTCATGTATATAGGATTATATCCATATACATCATGCCTAAATGTTGTTTAATATCATGTTTTTGTATTTGGAAGAGTTTTGGACAAAACGTATTTTCTATTCAAAATCCAAGTTTTAGAAAATACAGTTTTTGGTTTTTGGTAAAAATGATAAGACACAAAATAGTTCATATTGATTGATATTAGAGCTAAACTTTTTACCACATGTTTATATATCAATGCAAAATGATAAAACTATTTTTGGTGATTTTTAGAAGTATTAAAAGATTTTTCAAAATATTTTTAAACTATTTTTCTGACCCAGTTTTCTGCTCCAGGCTTCAACCAGTCGACTAGTCTTCTGACCAAGTCGACTTGGCTGAAGTCGGTCGACCGGGTCGGTCGACCGACGTGCACAGATCTGTACACGTTTGGCAGACATGGGACGGTCGACCGTCAGGATTGACCGGGTCTGAGAGCAGAGCTCTCTGTATCTTTGGGTCGACCGGGCGGTCGACCGTTAGCCTACAACGGCTATTTTTTTGAACTAGCGGTCGACCGGCCGGTCGACCGAGGTAGCCGTTTGAACAGTAACGGCTATTTTCTAAGCTAGTTTATTTTTTGTCCTTTTCTCACTTAAGTGTGTTTAAATGACATGTTTTGGTTTTAATACTTTCTGATTAGCCTTAAATATGTTTTATCTCCTAACCCTAGCCCTCTCCTATAAATAGGGGTGTTTAGGGAGAGGTTGGTCACTAGAAAAATTATCAAAATTTTCACAAGTTTAAGGCATTCAAAAGAGCTTTGTTTCTTGGTTTTTGTGCTGAAATTCTCTCTCATTTTCTGAAGTGTTTTCAAGAACTCTCTGATTTCTTTTTCTTTTCTCCTTGCACACAAGTGCTTCATTCCTACTCATTATTCTCTAAGGACCTTTGTAAGGGAAGAGAATTTTGCAAGAGAGAGTTTGTGGTCTTTTGACTACTCAGAGATTGCTTGTACTTGAGATTGTGGAGTTGGGTACTCCGGTGTAATTGTGACATTTTTGTGATAGTGGAAGTGGTTGGAATCCTTCTGGGGAAGGCGGGGAAGTAGAGCTGGGTGCTCGAACCTCGATAACAATTCTCGGTGTTTGCGTTTGGTTTACTTGCTCTTATTTCTTACTCTATTTTCATTGCTCTTATTACTTGCTCTCTACATTCATTGCTATATTCAATTGCTTTGTGAGATTGTTGCATCATAATTTTTAAATTGTGCATTGATTAGCATTATCACCTATTCACCCCACCTCTAGGTGATTTTCAAATCCGACCACAAGCTAAACTGCCAGGTAGGGGCAAAATACGGGGGAGGTATCCGTGCATAAGCAACGGGCCTTAATTACGCCAAACCACGGTATCTTCGAGGCTAAACCTCTTAATCCCCAACCTTAGACACCGACTTCACAAGAGTAAGATTCAAAACAAGTTTCACCCTCGGTCAATCTTTTAATAAGTCTGAGATATCCCTAAGGGCCAACGTCTATCAATTTTTATTAGGGCTTGGGTTGTGTGAGTGGGGAGGTGATTTTTGAGTTAAGGAAGGTGATGAAATCCCACCTTATCTTGTATTGAGTTATGCCCTTAAATTCAATTCGTGCAGTGTGCAATATAAACAATAAGATAATACAAAGCGAGTAAATCACCCACATGTTTGTCCTACGCTATATGCCATGCCATATGTACACCTCACTCCAGATCACAACAACAGAACAAAATACAGTATATTGGAATTGAATTGACATGTGCCTAAATGCAAATGTCTAAACCATTTTAAAAGCATCCAAATACCGTATTTTAGTTCTTTAGTTTATTGTGGTGTTTAGGCAATCAAAGCAGAAAAGTAATAGTACAGATCCACTAGCTATTACAGTAAACACATCCCAGTACAACAAGATACACAATGATTACAAATTAGCCGCGTTGGCGCGGCCCATGTCGCATTTGCGCGGCTTTTCTTTAGAAGCTGTGTCCCTGCATTCTAGAGCAGGGATATGCAAAGTTAGTGTTTGTTCTGTAATGTTAAGATCCTGTAAAGAATGTCCTACACACCAAAACAGAGAAGAAAATGTAATAAAAACGTGAGTTTAAACAATTCCCATCCCAGGCAACGGCACCAAAAATTTGATCGGGGCGGAACCAGCACTCGAAAACGTGTGTATTTATAAAATCAATGAAAAAGCAAGCGTGCTAATGTGCTCTCGATACTTCTGTTATAGCATTTGCTCAACAGATCGAATCCACAGGGACGGGAGGCGATAGAAGCATTAACAGCTCTTATTCACGTCGGTTGTTAACATGTCTTCTTTGTTTAAAGAATTAGAAAAAGGAAAGAAAAAAATCAAGCATGTAGTAGGTGGAGAGACGATGAAAAACAATGTAAAAACAAAAGAGAAGTGGTTTGGAAAATAAAATAGAAAAGAAGATGAAACAAAGATGAACTAAGAGGATGATAAAAACAACGATAGAAAAAATGATAAAAGAGTTTTGGAAATAATTTTTAAACACAAGTCAAATAAAATTCATGGCTACTAACTACCAATTGCTCCACTAACCATGAGAAGAAGAAATTAGCTGAGCATCATGTAGAAGATGGAGAAGATTACAATAGAGAAGAAAGGAGGCACCTTTACATAGATTGTCACCATTACATCAATCCCTCTCTGTCTCTCTCTGAATCTCTCAACCCTACTGCAAGATCTAAAAACGAAATGAAAATATAAAATAAAAGAAAAGAAGAATACCTACTCTACACTACATTAAAGATAGAAACCCTAACATAAAATCAAAAACTCCTTCGTTTTGGGTCTCTATAGGGGTTTTATAGGCATGCAGCGGTTCTGGAAGACGAGACGGGGCCACGCGTCGAAGATCGACGCGTGGCCCCACCAAATTGCCGCGGATCCGCGACAAAACTAAGGAATTATTTCCTTGGTTTTGGTGAGGATCTTCCCATTACTTCGAGGACCTTCTGCTATATCCCAATTCTGGTATTTTCGCCGAATATTTGTCTGACGTGCGCAAAGGTCTAGATTCAATGCATCTTCTAGAAGTTCCCTTGCTTGGCCTCCAAGAATTGCGGATTTAATTACCCTAAAATGGGTTTAATTAAGCTCTTATTACCCATTTTCCCTTAAAACCCTGATTTATCTACAAGAGAGACCAAAACACGATTTAGACCGACATTTTATTCATAAATCGGTAGGGAAATGCGATATAATAATGCGGAATTGTAGACTAATCACTAACCAATTTAGTTTATATATTGTAAGGACTAATGCTAAATGTCATAATCATAAATCTTGGTTTAACTTTTATATATGAAATTCAATGTACAAGTTTTATCTCGATATTTAATTTTATGTAACGACTCCTTATTCGGTAATCATAATCCATTAACTTGAATTAATTAATTCCCAGTTTACTCACCTTGCTTCTGATGAGTGTCCCGGTGATATTTCGTCCAATTCGTCTCCTCCTTAAAATCAGTTAGCGAGGCGACATCGATTTTCGCTTCCTGGGAGGAAGCACACACCATATTGCAATGTAAAACTTTTGCTTTGCCTATAAACTTCCTGTTGGTAACAGTAGTCCACTACTGGCCTTCCATGGGGTCAGGATGAACCCACATGATCTCTCCTTGAGGAGTAGGAACAGGTATAAGACTTTTCTCTCGCTGGTGGTCTGGATCTATATAAACCACCCTTAGTTCCCCTTTCGGGATGGGAACTACTCTAGCCGGCGTTGGAGGTTGTACCCCGAACTGAAGAAATGACATCATGTTAACTGTCACTTTCTTCTGCTCTGGGCGGAGCTTGAGCACCTCTGCATCAATCAAAACTTGGAAGATGTCTTTGAAGATATAATAACTCTTAGTAGGGTGCCCCAGTATCCTGTGGTACAAGCAGTAATTAGAATTGTCGGTCTTGCCCACCTCCTCGGGACGTCTAGCTTCAAAAAGCTTCAGTTTGTTGCACTTATAGAGTAACTTGAACAATGAATCAAACATGCTCATCCTTGAAGGAGTACTGCTTATTGGCGAATGGCTGGTGTAAAAAACTACCACCTCTAAACGGTTGGGGCTTAGTGGGAGACTTCGTTTCCGTGGCCAGTGTGTCCTTCCTTTTAGCTTGGAAAAAAGCTTCTGGTGATTGATTGAGATTTTACCTGCACACAAAAATATAGAATTTCAGAACTTAAGAATAAGAAGTGCAAGTTCTCAATACTACCGCTATAGTAAGTGGCTATGTGGGCGTGATCAATAAGGAAAGACTAGTGATGAAAGCTTTTTAATAAGTTCTCTTTTAGGTTACAAAGAATGGTTAAAGTTCTTCTTTTAGTTCTTAAAAGGAAAAGGAAAATAAATTACAATCAAGTTAGAAAGAAAATGGTAGATAGAGAAGGTGGAGAAAATGGAAGTGGATATCCATGTACAAAGAAGTTAAAAAAGAGTGAGAGAGATATGAAAGATTGTGGTGTTGATAATTTACACTAAAATTAAAAGAAAAGAAAGCCAAAAAGAAAAACTTACCTCCTCTGGTTGATGACTTACCTGGAAACCTTGCATGTTTTACCTTACTTCGGAGGAGATCAACGCATAACCCATAAGATCGAGCTCAGTCCCCATTCACATTACATTATCAAGACGAATAAGAATAAAATGATATAAAATCTTGAGCAGGAGAACATCATCATGAAATATCGGTGGCCTCACACAAACATAGCTATACTGATGCTTCTAGGTTCACTTGGACATTCATCAAAAATAAAAGGAGGAAAAATAGAAAAAGAAGAACATATAAACAAAGAAAAGCATAAAAATGTTACCTTTGATTTCTTGTCGAAACTATGAAAGAAAGGAGGAGGTTATATCGGTGTCACTCTCAACATAAGTCTCTCTCTCTTACTTACATGAATATCTGATCTCTTCTGAATTACATAAATGAAAACTAAAAATAACATAAAATAAAAATAAAAACCTACTCTAAAAAGAATGAAAAAGTGGGCTAAAATCTATCTCTGCTTCATCGTTTTCTGTACGCTCTGGAGAACCAGTATTTATAGGCAAAACCCAACGGGGAGAGGCGTACGAAGATAGGGGGAGCAAGCGCTCCCCCAACAACCCTAAGTAAGCAGTGGAAATGCGGTTTTGGCCGTGTTTTCGCGGCCTGGGTGTGGCCAGGTGGCCACACGCGGGGGGTACACCTCTTGGTTCAGAGATTTTTTGTTATCTGGTTCTGGATTTCCCGTTTTAGCTTCTGGATTTGACGAAACAGCCTTTGATCTTTGACTTTAACCAATTGATTTGTAGGGATTTGTTCTAACTGGTTTTCAACTGATCTGATTTGCCATGATCTGTCATGATTTTTTTATTTCGAATTAATTCTAAATTAAATCAGAATTTTGATGGGCTTTAGGCTCGTTTCTCTTTCCTTTCCTTTAGCCATGGCTTGCAAATAAATTAAACAATATTTAAGATTAAAAGCAAAGTTTATTATATAATAAGTATGAAAATGTGACAATGAATGTACAATATCAGCGCCTGATCATACCCCATACCTATCTTTTTTTCGTCCTCGAGCAAAACAATAAAACTAAACCAAAAATTATTGGACTACTTTCGTAGGTCACGCGATTGCATTGAGCGTGTGTAACAAGTCGTTAAGCCTCTAGGTTTCCCCTAAAGGACGAGTTTTGTCTCGTGAAGCTTTTTAGTGGATTGCACCCACAAAATCCATAAAGAAAGAGAAAAAAAATGTTAGTATTTTCGAAAAGCATTTTGTAAAGAGAGAAAATATTTGAAGTATATTTGTAAGAGTTCAAGTAAGTTATAAGTTATAGGAATATCGAACTTTTCATTCCTAAACTTAGTCTCTATTCAAAAACATGTCATAAATCAAAGTAAGGAGTCTAATTGTATTTCTCATCTAGTCTATTAATTTACCCTGAGTCATATGCACTTTCGTGACCGTGAAGTTTGACTAAGGATTCTTTAACATTAACTCATATGCCTTACTTATATTTATTTTGGTGATATTTATTCCTCAATTCCATTAGGCTTTCTAATCTGCCCATGTAACGAGTTTTTAGTCTGTGACACCCAAATCGGACAGTCTTAGGGCACCAGGTGAGAAAGCACCCCTAAGGACTTAAACACTCGAGCAGACAAGGCCGTGAAACCAAGAATTTTTATTTATAAAATGTACCCCTTTTAGGTGTGAATACTTATGCTTCATGAGGCACAAATACCCAAGTTAATCATAGGATTTATATATATATATTTTTAACTTATCTAATTATCTTTTACATAAATACTAAGACTTTTTTAGGCCAAAGCACCTAGCTAATCAATAATTAGATTTGTTTATTTTTCATAGATATACATATATATTTTTTTTCTTTTTTTTTTTTTTATAAGGCATAAGAATCTTTGTTTTTGAACCCTAAGTGTGTAAGTGTGTAAGGTGTGCATATTTCTTTAAGGTAAAGATCAAGACTAAATTACTTTCATCAATTTTCTTCCTAATTCTGAAAATCAAACAAGTCATCTTATTTTGACCAAGTATAAGAAATCATAATTATTATTTTACTATTCCTTAAAATTGACTTAATTTCTTACAAAAATATATCAAAATATTGTTTCTATTTTCAGAAAGTTTTTAAAAGTAAAATTTTTAATAATAAAAAGAAAACTTAAGTTATGTTGGAACCTTCCCCATACCTATCTTATGCATTGTCCTCAATGCATGAATTAATGTATAGATGCATGAAAAAGAAGAAAGGGAAGGAAAATATTACATTAAGGTGGTGGTTCCGGTGGTGGTCTGAATGGTCCACAAATGTGGCCCAATCTAATTTATGTGGAGTTCAGAGGAACCACCAGAAACCTTTCTAATATAACCCACTAAAATAATGTATATATGAATGATTTTAATTAAGAATTTTATCGCATCTAATTTCCAAATTTCACAAATAATTTCGGAGTTAATTTTATCAACACCCTTGTCCCAAAATGGAGTGTGAAAAGATGGAATAATTGACTTGGACTTAGGAAATATGGGAACTAAACCGACTCAGAAAAGTGACTTAAATCAAGTAGAGTTTCAGGAGTCGAGAATGGTTAAGGAAGTGGGTCCAAATCAAAATGTTGAAACTCAAGTCGACATTCATTTCCTAGTAACAGAATGTGACTTTACATCGGTGATTCAAGTTCAAGAATGACAGTTGTGGAAATCAAAACTGGCTCTAAAATATTACTCAAGTTAGGTAACAAAATAGGAGTCAATATTGATTCAGGATTTGAACTGGATCACATATTTGAGAATCTAGGTTACATTTCTCATTGAGTTCAATTTCATAAAAATGAGAACTTACCAATTTGTCAGTGAGACTTTCAAAAGTATGAAATTAGTCAAGTTCAATATGATGATCATAAAAGATTGGCAATTCAATTTCATGATGAATTAGCACAAGATTAAATATTGACTCAGGAAAAGATTGAAATCAGGTGAAGATACTGGAGTCATTATTGAATCAGAAAGTAGAATTGAATCACCAAGTTGAGGTTCAGGATAATATTCATTCTCAAGTTCAATTTCAGGAAAGGGATACAGGTTCAAATGGGTGTGCTGAAATGAAATCTTGTTTTTTCAAAACAACATGATTCTTCAGCTCTAACAGAATGGTTAGCGATATCAGAAATGGTCAAACAGTGAGAATGGAGAGTTTAGACCATTATATCTTTGTCATGATTACGAGCGATTTGAGCCTGAGTCATGGCTTCAAGAAGCTTTTCATAGTCAATTGGTTCATCGTTTTGTTCCGATTGGACTTGAACAGATGAAGTTTTATTTCAGAATTTATGCTGAAATCGTGAATTCGTCAGATTTTGTGATTATTGCTTGGACTCACGCATACTCATTTCCAAGATTGATAGTTTTCTATTTTGAACTGGTGAAACTAAGTATGAATCTTGGAAATATTGTGGACAAGATAAATAAGGAGGACAAGTTGGTTGAAAATTGAACTCAGGAGAGGTGAATCCCCATTGACTCTGTGAAGAGTTGAAATTATTTTAAAAATTATGGTTATAAGATTGGGGGTATGGGTTAAATTGATTCGGATAAGACCAATCCAGCACACTAGATTGGTTAAAGTTATGTTATGCCGGGTTGGTAATATCCGTAAAAGAGGTCGGGGTGTAATATAAATTACCATTAAAATTTAAAAAATTATTGTTATAAGACATATCACACAGGAAATGCCAAACACAAACAAAGAAAAATAAACAAATAAGCAAACAAATTAAAATAAAAAAAATCTAACTAAAGTTAGGGTAAACCTTAGACCTAGACGACTCCTAACTGGTTAGACTATCCACGGGGGGTATATTGCTGAATCTGACCAAAAGTTAATCGGCCAGGTAGGTGAAAATCACCTAGAGGGGGTGAATAGGTTATTATGCTAATCAATGCACAATAAAAAAAAAATTTGATGCAACAAGTGAATATAACTATGAAAATGAAGAGCAAGTACAATGTTGCAAAGAAAATGTGAAGCAAGTAGATAAAGTGATGAATATAAAGTTAGCAAGAATTAAGAGTAAGTAAGAACAAGTAAACCAAACGCAAACACGAAGAATTTTTCGAGGTTCGAGCACCCAGCTCTACGTCCCCGCCTTCACCCAGAAGGATTTCTAACAACTATAACTTCACAAAGAGGTTACAAATACACCGGAGTACCCAACTCCACAATCTCAAGTACAAATTCTTTCTTAGCGATCAAAAGACCACAAACTATCTTTTGCAAACGCCTCTTTCCCTTACAAGAGCCCTGTAGAGTAATGGTTAGAATTGAAGGTCAAATAGTGTAAGTGAAAAAGGAAATGAACTAGAGAGAGTTTAGAAAATGAAACTTCAGCGATGAGAGAATCTTCAGCACAAAAACCAAGGACCAAACTCTCTTGAAAGCTTTAGAAAACTTTTGAAACTTTTGTATATAGCTTGATTGTTATTGTTCTTCTATAAACATATCCCTAATCACCACTATTTATAGGATAGGGTTAGGGATCAAAAGGTAAACACATATAATGTAAATTAGGAAGATTTTGACCCAAAAAATATCCCCTAAATACGTTTAGAAACGAAAAACACAAATTTAAAACGTGTTTAAAAACTAGCCGTTATGGCTGAAACGGCTACCTCGGTCGGCCGGCGGTCGACCGGGATTTAAACAAAAAGAGCCCAGGCCATCGGTCGACCGCCCGGTCGGCTGAAATAAACAGAGAGCAAAAGTCTTACAGTCAGGCAGGTTCCGGTCGGCCGCACGGTCGACCGTGCAACATGCACACGGATACGCACTGCTGCCAGAACCTCTGTCGACTGGGTCGGTCGACCGGCTTTAGCTGGCACAGGGTCGGTTGACTGGACGGTCGACCGGCTCAGGCCAAAAGCTGAAATTGAAACATAATTTTAAGGAGATTTTGATATGTAATAAAATATTTTTGATATGAAACATGCATAATGCCTAAAATTGAGTATATAAACAAAAGTCTTTGTATTAAAATATTTTGTATATCTTTATAGAAAATATTTCTAGGCAATGCATGTGCGTGTGTGTTTGAATATAGAGCTTCAATCCTAATCACTATTCTTTAATAAACTACAAAAACTAGAAACAAAACTAATGAATTATCTTGAGCAATCTTGAAGTCTTGAGCCATGTAAAGTCTTGCTAGAGCTTTCTCTTCTATGATCCTTCCTTGATGTGCCATAAGACTTCTTTACTCCATGAACCTAGAAGATCTTGCAATAGCTAAGCAATGGCTTCCAAACATGGTACAAAACCTGAAACTTATTTTGAACAAACTTATTAGTACCAAATAGCTCTTATTTGTTTTGTTATCATCAAAACTCTAAACAAATGGAGAGTGTAACCTTTTGGGCCAACAATCTCCCCCTTTTTGATGATGACAGAACAAATAGGCTATGTTTAAAAAAATAAAGGAGAGGTCTAAGCTCCCCTCAAATTATGCTATATTAAATAATTAAAAAATAATGTAATATGCAAGCAAAAACCATGAAACTAAAAATCATGAGGTATAAAACACTTGCAAAACACTCAAACTCTAAATACAAGAAAATCATAAACACTTTATAAAAACAAAAGAAACTAAAAATCATGAGGTATAAAACACTTGCAAAACACTCAAACTCTAAATACAAGAAAACACTTTGTAAAAGCATTGTAAAAACACTTTGTTAAAACTTTGTAAAAACAAGAACAATACAAACAAGAACAATACAAACTCAAACCTTATTCTCCCCTTTTTGTCATACATCAAAAAGGATAAAAACTTTTATTCAATAACACAAATATTTAGTTCACCACAAATAAAAGAGAATCTAGCAAAGTCAAGTGGTTTAGTAAAAATATCGGCAAGTTGCAAATCCGTTGAAACATAATCAATATCTATATCACCTTTCTCAAAATGATCTCTTAGAAAGTGATACCTAATCTCAATGTGCTTGGTCTTACTATGTTGATTTACATTTTTGGTCATATGAATAGTACTAGTATTATCACAAAAAAATTTTATATGATCATAATGCAAATCATAATCAAGGAGAGTGTTTCATCCAAAGGACTTGTGCACAACAAACCCCCACTGCAACATACTCCGCCTCAGCGGTTGATAGAGCTACGAAATTTTGTTTCTTAGAGGACCATGAAACAAGATAATTACTAAGAAATTGACATGTCCCACTAGTACTCTTTCTATCTACTCTACAACCCGCATAGTCAGCATCCGAATAACTTGTCATTGAAAAATCTCCGATTTTCGGATACCATAGACCCATTCCAATTGTGCCCTTAATATAACGAATAATACGTTTTACCGCAATAAGATGGGACTCTTTAGGACACGATTGGAATCTAGCACAAAGACACACACTAAACATTATGTCCGGCCTACTTGCCGTCAAATACACAAACTCACATTGCATAACAATTTAATATCAACATTTTTATCTTGGTCATCCTTATCAAGCTTGACTGTAGTTGCCATGGGAGTGTTGCAAACTTTGAGCTTTCAAGTCCAAACTTCTTTATGAGTTCCTTTGCATACTTGGCTTGACATATGAAATTCCCATTTTGCAATTGCTTGATTTGAAGTCCAAGAAAGAAATTCAATTCACCCATGGAAGACATTTCAAACTCACATTGCATAACCTTTTCAAACTCCTTGCATAACAACTCATTAGTAGAGCCAAAGATTATATCATCAACATAAATTTGCACAATTAAAATGTCATTATCAACATGCCTAGTAAAAAGAGTTGTGTCTACTTTGCCTTTAACAAAATCATTTGAAATGAGAAAACTAGAAAGCCTTTCATACCAAGCTCTTGGAGCTTGTTTCAATCCGTACAAAGCTTTATCAAGTTTAAAAACAAAATTTGAATAAACATGATCAACAAAACCGGGAGGTTGTTCAACATAAACTTCTTCATTTATAAAACCATTTAAAAATGCACTTTTCACATCCATTTGAAAAAGTTTAAAATTTTTAAAAGATGCAAAAGCTAGAGTTATCCGTATGGCTTCAAGCCGTGCTACGGGTGCAAAGGTCTCCTCAAAATCAATTCCTTCAACTTGATTGTAACCTTGGGCCACTAACCTAGCTTTATTCCTAATAACATTCCCGAACTCATCCATCTTGTTTCTAAAGATCCACTTAGTACCAATTATTGGTCTATCGTGGGGCCTAGGTACAAGGTGCCAAACTTGGTTGCCCTCAAATTGATTGAGTTCTTCTTGCATGGCTAGCAACCAATATGAGTCCGTCTCAGCTTCGAGGATGCTTTTGGGTTCAAAATGAGAAATGAATGCAAAGTTACCACATAAGTCATGGAGCTTGGAGCGAGTTGTTACCCCCTTAGATACATCACCTATGATGAGTTCCTTGGGGTGATTTGTAGCATATCTCCAATCTTTAGGAAGTGGTTGAGAATTTTTCACTTCATCCTTATGAACATCACCAATGGGTTCTTACTTTTCTTCTTGAGCGGGTGAGTTCTTCAAGGATAGTCTCTCCATGTCTTCACCTAATGGGTCAATTTCTACAACATTCTCAACAACCACATTAGATTCTTCAAATTTAACATGCATGAATTCTTCAATAGTAAGGGAAGATCTATTGAATACTCTATAAGCTTTACTAGTAGAAGAATATCCAACAAAAATAGCTTCATAAGCCTTAACATCAAATTTACCCAAGTTATCTCTAGTATTCAAAACAAAACACTTGCATCCAAAAACTTTGAAATATGAAACATTAGGTTTTCTAGAAAGATACATTTCAAAAGATGTTTTGGAAGAATTTTTACACAAATAAATACGATTTGATATGTAGCATGCGGTGTTTACGGCCTCGGCCCATAGATATTGAGGGAGGTCATATTCACTTATCATGGTCCTAGCCATCTCTTGAAGTGTTCTATTTTTCCTTTCTACAACTCCATTTTGTTGTGGAGTTCTAGGACATGACATTTCATGCTTGATTCCCTTTTCATCACAATAAGTCATGAAGAGTTGGTTAACAAACTCACCACCTCTATCACTCCTTATTTTCAAAATCGAAAAACTTTTTTCTTTTTCAACCCTTTTTCGAAAAATCTTGAAATGAGAAAAAGTTTGATCTTTATTTTCCAAAAAGAAAACCCAAGTAAATCGGGAAAAATCATCAACTAAAATAAATGCATATCTACTACCATTTAAGCTTTTAGTTTTAGTTGGTCCAAAAAGATCCATATGAATTAATTCTAATGGCCTTGTTGACATGATATCCTTGATTGGTTTGAAGGAGACTTGGTTTGTTTCCCAAGTTGGCACGCACCACAAATGCGGTCTTTCTCAAACTTCAAGTAAGGAATACCCTTTACCAATTCCTTAGAATTAATCCTAGAAAGATGGTCAAAAGATGCATGTCCTAATCTTCTATGCCAAAGCCAAGAATTTTCATCAAAAACATTCAAGCATTTAGTAGAAGAATCCAAATTAAGCATGTCAATGATATAAACATTATCATCACGAAATCCGGTGAGAATACAATCATTGGTTTTGCAATCAAAAATCTTGCAAGAAGAGTCATCAAAAACAACTTTAAGTCCACGATCACAAAGTTGACTTATACTAAGCAAGTTATGTTTTAAACCATCAACAAGAACAACATTTTCTATAATAGAAGATGCACCAATTTGATTGTTACCTATACCGATGATAGTACCCTTGGAGTCATCCCTGAAGGTGACGGTGCCACCTTCCATGTACCTTGATAGGGTTGTAAAGTTGTTGATATCCCATGTCATGTGTCTCGAACAACCACTATCAAGGTACCACCGCTCCTTACGTCTTGGAGCCTTGGTGTGTACCTACATCAAATAGCTTAGGACTTGATTTGGTACCCACATTTTCTTAGGTCCTAAAGGGTTAGTGCCATGAACCCAAATAAGATTATTTGATCTATTTACTTGGTCATAACAAAACTTAACCAAATGTCCATTTTTACCACAATAAGTACATATATACACTCTACCATATTTAAAAGCATAGTGTGTGTGAGACTTGTGAGCATGTGTGGATTTAACATGAGTGTTGTGTGAAGTGTGAGCATGAGAAATCTTTACATGAGAATCTTTAACATGAGAAGTGTGCTTTTTAGAAAACTTTTCTTCAAGTTTCTTTGTGTTAAAAGCACAATCTTTCAAAACCTTCTCAAAATCAACCATTTTAGTTTTTAAAGAAGAATTTTTTTTTTCATCAATCTTAGGAAATTTTGCTTTGCAAGCAACTTTATAAGCACTAAATTCTTCTTGGATAGAAATGAGATTGGAAGAAATTTCATTTTTTTCTTTAGAAACCATAGCAAGTTGATTTTTAAGAAAAGCAACTTTCTTTTTCAATTTTGAACACTCAATCTTTTTATTATCATATGTTTCGGAGAGTTCAACAAAAGCATGTACAATAACTTCTTTAGTTAATTCATCATCTTCATCAAGAGGTTGTGGGGTTACCTTTGGTGTGTTTGCCATGAAACACATGTTCGCCGTGTCCACCTCATCTTCGGATTCGCTTTCCGAATCCCATGTGGCTTTGTAGGCTTTCTTTTCGACCGGCTTCTTTGGCTTGAAGGAAGAAATCATCTTCTTCTTGAAATTCGGGCAATCAGCCATGATATATCCGGGCTTTCGGCAATTATAGCAAATAATTCTTCTCTCCTCTTTACCTTCAAATTTTCTTCGGAAGTTGAGCTTGTTCTTCCGTACATCCTTTTGACATTTCGCACAAGAAGGGAGAGCTCCTCATCTTCTTCTTCATCTTCTTCATCGTCCTCAAGAGTGGATGACGACTTGAAGGCTATGGACTTCTTCTTTAGCGGAGCGGCCTCTTCTCTTGCCTTCTTTTCCATCTCATGGGTCTTTAAGTTCCCAATGAGACTAATGAGGTCCATTTCATCCTTGTCGTTCAATTCTTTCAAGGTGGTGGCCTTTATCTCCCATGATGAAGGAAGAGCCCGAATCACTTTTCGCACCTTTTGGTCATTAGAGATATCATCACCTAAAGAGGAAAGAGCATTGGTGATTTTAGTAAACCTTGTAATCATGCAATCAATGGTTTCATCATCAATCATTTTAAAAGATTCATATTGGGACCTTAAGAGATCTATCTTAGCTCTCTTAACTTGTGATGTCCCCTCGTGTGTGACCAACAAATGTTGCCAAATCTCATAGGCAGATTGGCAATGTATTACCCGTGTAAGGCCATCCTCATTCAAGGCGGTTAGGAGGGAGTTTTGGGCCTTTGAGTTAGCCTCATATTCTCTAAAGGTAAAGTCGGACCATGTGCTTTCATCACTATCGGGTCTAACATAAGGTTTGGTCAAGGATTTTGCAACTAAGCTACCTAAAGATTGTAAAAAGATAGTCATCCTAACCTTCCAAATAGGGAAATTAAGTCCATCAAATTTAGGAGGGTTTTGATGTTATCGGCCATGTTTACTAGTGTATAAATGAAAGAATGCAAATGTTAATTAGAAAATTTTTAAGGATCTCTCTAAGGATGTTAAGCCAAACCTAGAGTCCAAGCTCTAATACTAATTCAAAATCACCTAGAGGGGGGTGAATAGGTGATTATGCTAATCAATGCACAATAAAAAAATTTGATGCAACAAGTGAATATAACTATGAAAATGAAGAGCAAGTACAATGTTGCAAAGAAAATGTGAAGCAAGTAGATAAAGCAATGAATATAAAGTTAGCAAGAATTAAAAGCAAGTAAGAACAAGTAAACCAAACGCAAACACGAAGAATTTTTCCGAGGTTCGAGCACCCAGCTCTACGTCCCCGCCTTCACCTAGAAGGATTTCTAACAACTATAACTTCACAAAGAGGTTACAAATACACTAGAGTACCCAACTCCACAATCTCAAGTACAAATTCTTTCTTAGTGATCAAAAGACCACAAACTATCTTTTGCAAACGCCTCTTTCCCTTACAAGAGCCCTGTAGAGTCATGGTTAGAATTGAAGCTCAAATAGTGTAAGTGAAAAAGGAAATGAACTAGAGAGAGTTTAGAAAATGAAACTTCAGCGATGAGAGAATCTTCGGCACAAAAACCAAGGACCAAACTCTCTTGAAAGCTTTAGAAAACTTTTGAAACTTTTGTATATAGCTTGATTGTTATTGTTCTTCTATAAACATAACCCTAATCACCACTATTTATAGGATAGGGTTAGGTATCAAAAGGTAAACACATATAATGTAAATTAGGAAGATTTTGACCCAAAAAATATCCCCTAAATACGTTTAGAAACGAAAAACACAAATTTAAAACGTGTTTAAAAACTATCCGTTATGGCTGAAACGGCTACCTCGGTCGGCCGGCCGGTCGACCGGGATTCAACAAAAAAAGAGCCGTTGCAGGCCATCGGTCGACCGCCCGGTCGGCCGAAATAAACAGAGAGCAAAAGTCTTACAGTCAGGCAGGTTCCGGTCGGCCGCACGGTCGACCGTGCAACATGCACACGGATACGCACTACTGCCAGAATCTCGATCGACTGGGTCGGTCGACCGGCTTTACCTGGCACAGGGTCGGTCGACTGGACAGTCGACCGGCTCAGGCCAAAAGCTGAAATTGAAACATAATTTTAAGGAGATTTTGATACGTAATAAAATATTTTTGATATGAAACATGTATAATGCCTAAAATTGAGTTTATAAACAAAAGTCTTTGTATTAAAATATTTTGTATATCTTTATAGAAAATATTTCTAGGCAATGCATGTGCGTGTGTGTTTGAATATAGAGCTTCAATCCTAATCACTATTCTTTAACAAAACTACAAAAACTAGAAATAAAACTAATGAATTATCTTGAGCAATCTTGAAGTCTTGAGCCATGTAAAGTCTTGCTAGAGCCTTCTCTTCTATGATCCTTCCTTGATGTGCCATAAGACTTCTTTACTCCATGAACCTAGAAGATCTTGCAATAGCTAAGCAATGGCTTCCAAACATGGTACAAAGCCTGAAACTTATTTTGAACAAGCTTATTAGTACCAAATAGCTCTTATTTGTTTTGTTATCATCGAAACTCTAAACAAATGGAGAGTGTAACCTTTTGGGCCAACGGTAGGGATAAGATTGGTGGGAGATATCCGTGCTTAAAGTAATGGGCCTAATTATGCTAAACCACCAGGCTTCAGGGTTTCGCCCCTCAATCTCCAACCTTAGACACCAATTTGGCAAGACAAATTCAAATTAACTTTCCCCTTAGATCAGTCTCCTATTTGAGTCCGAGATGTTCCTAGGGCCAACGTCTACTCAAATTTAGTTAGGCTTAGGTTAGTAAGCGAGGAGATTGTTTGTGGGCTAAGGGAGGGTAATGACTTCCCTATCTTATCTTGTTTATAGGACAAGCCCTTAAATCAATTTAGTGCAGTGTACAAGCATATAGAAAAAAGTAACACTCAAGCAATATTTCATACAAGAATGAACCTTATACTAAATGCTATGCATATATACCTTGGCTCCAACACTCTTTAACAGTAAATAAAATGTAAACGAATTAGACACGTACCTAAATGCATGTCTAAACCATTTTTAGCATTTAACAAGCATCATTTTACTGTTGATGTTAAAAAGTATATACAATGAAACAAATAAGGAAATAAATAGTCACAGAATTTCAGCTTGCAATTCAGCCAACCTACAGAAATGTAGGTTAGTAGTTCACTCAGATTGCCACTGGGATATAGCAATCTGAGGGCTTTTGGGATTTGCTTCCTTGAGCAGAGTCTAGGGCTACTTATATATCCTCTGTAGCAAAAATTCCCTGTTGTTAAATCTGTACACCAAAAATAAAGTAGAAAGTTAACCAAAAAAATGTAAATCTAAAAAGAGAATAACTTACCGTTCCTCCCCGGCAACGACGCCAAAATTTGATTGAGATTTTACCTGCACACAAAAATATAGAATTTCAGAAATTAAGAATAAGGAGTACAAGTTCTCAATACTACCGCTAGAGCAAGTGGCTATGCGGGTCGTGATCCACAAGGAGGGACTAGCGATATGACTTTTTAATAAGTTCTCTTTTAGGTTACAAAGAATGGTTAAAGTTCTTCTTTTAGTTCTTAAAAAGAAAAGGAAAATAAATTACAATCAAGTTAGGAAGAAAATGGTAGATAGAGAAGGTGGAGAAAATGATAGTGGATATATACAAAGAAGTTGAAAAAGAGTGAAAGAGATTTAAAAGATTGTGGTGTTGATAATTTACACTAAAATTAAAAGAAAAGAAAACCTAAAAGAAAAACTTACCACCTCTGGTTGATGACTTACCTGAAAACCTTGCATGTTTTATCTTACTTCAGAGGCGATCAATGTATAACCCATAAGATCGAGCTTAATCCCATTTGCATTACATCATCAAGACGAACAAGAGTGAAATGATACCAAATCTTGAGGAGGAGAACATCATCATGAAATATCGGTGGCACTCACACAAACATGGCTATACTGATGCTTCTAGGTTTACTTGGACATTCATCAAAAATAAAAAGAGAAAAAGTAAAAAGGAAGAAGAACATATAAACAAAGAAAAGCATAAAGATGTTACCTTCATTACTTGTCAAAACTAGGAAAGAAAGGAGGGGGTTACATCGGTGTCACTCTCAACATAAGTCTCTCTCTTTTACTTACATAAATCTCTGATCTCTTCTAAATTACATAAATGAAAACTAAAAATTACATAAAATGAAAAGAAACACCTACTCTAAAAAGAATGAAAAAGTGGCCTAAAATTTATCTTTGCTTCATCATTTTCTGTACGCTCTGAAAAACCCAGTATTTATAGGCAAAACCCAACGGGGAGAGGGTACGAAGATTGGAGGAGCAAACGCTCCCAATAACCCTAACTAAGTCGCGGATGTCGCGTTCAGCAGCCTGCATGAGGCCAGATGGCCACACCCGGGGGGTACACGTCCTGGTTCAGAGATTTTCCGTTATCTGGTTCTGAATTTCCTGTTTCAGCTTCTGGATTTGACAAAACGGCCTTTGATCTTTTACTTTAACCAATTAATTTATAGGAATTTGTTCTAACTGGTTTTTAACCGATCTGATTTGCTATGATCTGCCCTGAATTTTTTATTTCGAATTAATTCTGAATTAAATTAGAATTTTGATGGGCTTTGGGCTCGTTTCTCTTACCTTTCCTTTAGCCATGGGCCTGCAAATAAACTAAACAATATTTAGGATTAAAAGCAGAGTTTATTATATAACAAGTATGAAAATGTGACAATGAATCTGCAATATCAGCAATCGCGCCTTGTCAGTTTCTCGGGTTTGGGCTTGTTTTCTTCTGCCTTAACTCTGGCGACAATCTCCTCTGCCTGCTCACCTTGCTGGACCAACTGTTTCTAGATACGATTTTCAGCTACTCCTATTGAGTTAGGAGTGAGGTTTGTAAATTGTGGTGACATGATCCACCAAAGTAGCCTGAGTTATTCTGCTGGGACATCAAAGTGTCATATTCTGAGATCTCTCCACAAATGTCTTAACTGGCTTTCCTTTATGTTGCCTTATCGCCAGGAGAGTTGGCATGGTAATCTCTGAATCATCTTCGAAGAAACGGGTGAGGAAAAGCTTCTCCAGATCACCCCAATTCTTGATAGAATCTTCTGAGAGCTTCATGAACCATTCAAAAACAATCTCTTTTAGAGTGCCGATGAACAAACGTATATGTGCTATTTTAGTGACCCCTTGCCGTCGAAATCCTGTAGGGGTGGAGCTTTAAACTTAAGAGGGTACGGGACAAGATCCCGCTCAGCTGGGTACGGCCGGACCACTCCTGCTTCTTGGAGGCCTTTTCGATTGACGAGAGCCTCAAGACGCTACTCCAGTTTGCTTATTCATTAGTCTACAATTCTGCATTATCATATCGTATTTCCCTACTGATTTATGAATAAAATGTCGGTCTAAACCATGTTTTGGTCTCTCTTGCAGGTAATCAAGACAAGGAGCGCAAAAGGGTAATAAGAGCTTAATTAAACCCATTTTTGGGTAATTAAATTCGCATTTCTTGAAGGCCAAGCAAAGGAGTTTCTAGAAGATGCATTGAACCTAGATCCTTGCGGGTGTCTAACGTAAATCTGGATGAAATTAACCAAATCTGAGCACATCTGGAAGGTCCCCGAAGCGCCGCGAACCCACGCACCAAAACCAAGGACGTAAGTCCCTGGTATTATCTTGAAAATGCGGCTATGGCCGCGTTTTCGCGGCTCTATGGTGGGCCCATGCATCGATCTTCGACTCGTGGCCTCATCTCGCCTTCGAGAGTCTTCTTTCGCCTATATACCCCTACAGAGGCCCGAAACACAAACAGATTAAAAATAGGTTAGATTTTCTATCTTTTAGTGTAGGTTAATATAGGTGTTCTTCTTCTTTCTTTGGTATTTTTATTTTATTTTTAGATCATGTATTAGGGCAGAGAGATTCAGAGAGAGAGAGAGAGATTGATGCAATAGATGGTGACAATCTATGTAAAGTTGTCTCCTTTCTTCTCCATTATAATCTTCTCCATCTTCTACATGATACTTTGCTAACTTTTCTTCTAATGGCAATCTAACTACTAACCACTAACCATCTAACCACTTACTTGATAAACCACATGAATCTAATAGCCTCTACAAGGCCTTGATCTTGCAAGAGCCATTGATGGCTTATGATGATGGATTCTAATATTCTAACATTTCTAACATCTAACCCACTAACTTGCTAACTTGCAATGTCTTCTTTATTTCATACTCACCTCTTACCGATTTTGATGATTTAATAGTGACTTGCAACTTGTTGTGTGGTACGGATGTATTATTTGAATGTAGAAAAATAATATTATGAGCCATACTTTGTATTGCTTCTTGAAGCCAAGGACTAGTGATGGCCAAGGATTCATGTGAGGCAACTATCACTAGGAGGTTAGCATGGTTAGTGGAGCAATTAGTAGTTATTAGCCATGAGTTTCCTTTCATAGTTTTCTTCTCTCTTTTTACTTTGCTTTAAAAACTATTTCCAAAATCTTTTTAACATTTTTTCTATCATTGTTTTCACCATCCTCTTAGTTCATCCTTGTTTTCATCTTCTTCACCATTATTTTTATTTTCTCATTTGTTTTCTTTGCCATTTTTATTGTCTTCTTCACCTATCACTTCTGAACTTCTTTTCTTTTTTTTCTCATTTTTTTAACAAAGAAGAACTTGTTAACAACCCACGTGAATAAAAACTGTTAATACTTCTATCGCCTCCCGTCCTTGTGGATTCGACCCATTGAGCCAATGCTATAACGGAAGTATCGAGGGAACATTAGCACATACATAATTTTATTGATTTCACAAAACGCACATTTTTGAGTACTGGTTCTGCTCCAATCAAATTTTTGGCGCCGTTGCCGGGGACGAGAATGGTTTTGGCTTCACGTTTTTGTTAACATTTTCTTCTCTGTTTTGGTGTGCAGGTTAATTTTTTGCAGAAATTGAACATTGTAAAACTTTTCTTTTTCTTGCATGTCCCTGCTCTAGAAAGCAGGGACCCTGCTTCCATAATTGTGCCGCAAAAACCCAAGAAAAGCCGCACAAACGCGACATTTGTTTAGAGCATTTGGACTTCATCTTTTGCAGGATTCTTGCAAGTTGCATATATTGTTGTATTGTTGCTGCTATTTTTCTGCTTTGATTGCCTACACACTGCAATAATTAAAGAACTAAAATATGGTATTTGGATACTTTTAAAACGGTTTAGACATTTGCATTTAGGCACTTGTCAATTCAATTCCATATACTATTTTTTGTTCTATTATTGTAATCTGGACTGAGGTATACATATGGCATTGCATATAGCATAGGACAAATACGTGGGTGACTTACTCGCTTTGTGTTATCTTCTTGTCTATATTGGACACTTGCACAAATTGAACTTAAGGGTATAACTCAATACAAGATAAGATAGGGATTTCATCACCCTTCCTTAGCCCAAAAATCACCTCCCCACTCACACAACCCAAGCCCTAATAAAAATTGATAGACATTAGCCCCTAGGGACATCTCAGACTCATTAAGAGGTTGATCGAGGGTGAAACTTGTTTTGAATCTTACTCTTGTGAAATAGGTGTCTAAGGTCGGGGATTAAGAGGTTACACCTCGAATATACCGTGATTTGGCGTAATTAAGGCCCGTTGCTTACTCACGGATACCTCCCACCATATTTTGCCCCTACCTGGTCAGATTCATACAACAACCTCCCCTTGGTAATCGACCAGTTAGGAGTCGTCTAGATCTAGGTCTAGGTCAACCCTAGTATAGGCTTGGTTTTGATTTTCTTTCTTTTTGTTTATTGTTTGCTTTTTCTTTTTTATTTGTGATTATTTGTAAAATTGAATTCAACAATAACAATTCTTTTAATCCTAATATAAATCCATATTTCACACTGACCCCATTTGATTAGGATAATTCTAACCCAGCTTTTTACAATATGAACTAACCAAATACACCGAGTTGGACTTATCCGAATCAATACAACCCATACCCCCAATCTTATGACCATAATTTCTAAAATAATTTTAACCCTTCACAGAGTCAATGGGGATTCACCTCCCCCAAGTCAAATTTTCAACCACCTTTTCCACAATTTCTACAATATTCATTATCTGATTTTGCTTCTTATACTCCTTTTCTAGAACGACCAATTGAAGAATAATCTTAGTTAGAAAAGAGTATAGAAGCCAACCTATAAGAGGCCGAGCGACAATTTTAGAAAATGATGGCCTCCCCAATTCCATAATATTTTCAAGAGTCTAACACAGTCCCACCTCTTCCTAATAATTAAATATCCATCTTGGAATTGACTGAGGAACTCTTGCGTGAGTCTGAGCAACAATTTCAAAACTTGTTCGACTCACAATCTTCACAATTTTTCAAAAATCAAGATTCCTACTCTCCCTTTCTAGACCATCCACTTGAAGAAACATCACATCTAGAAAAGAGTATAGAAATCATGCAGGAGTCCGTGCTACAATTTCAAAAATCTTCTGCTCAGTCTATCAATAGGTTGAAAACACAATTAAATCAATTAGTTAGCATTTATAAGAATGAGAAAAGTCTATCTTATCAACCTATGACCAAGATTCAATTTTAGTACACATCCTTTTGAACTTGACCAAACTTCAAATTTTGAAAATCCCATTGACATTTTGGCAAGTTATCCTTTTCTTGAAATTGAACTTGAACATGAATATGATCCTGAACATCAACTTGGTAATTCAATTTCACTTCCTAATTCAATAATGACTGATATATTTTTACCTGATTTCAGGCCTTTTCCCGAGTCAACATTGGACCCTGTGCCAATCCATCATGAAATTAACACCAATCTTTTATGATCAATAAATTGAACTTGACCATTTCATACTTTTGAATGTCCCATTGACAAATTGGCAAGTTGTCATTTTTATAAAATTGAACTCAATAAGGAATGTGACTTTGATCCTTAAATTTGTGATCCAGTTTAAATTCCTGAATCAATATTGACTCTTGTTTTGTTATCCAACTTAAGCAACATTTTAGAGTCAGTTTTGTTTCTCACACATATATTCTTGAACTTGAATCACCAATCTTAGAAAGTTACATTCCATTGTGGGGAAATAAATGTGGAATAGGATTTCAATTTCTTAATTTGGACCCGATTCCTGAACCAATTTGGACTCCTAAGCCTTTACTAGACTTAAGTCAAATCCCTGAGTCGATATTAGTTCATGTACTTCCTAAGCCCAAATCAATCATTCCATCTTTTTATACTCCATTTTGGGACAAAGGTGTTGATAAAATTGACTCAGAAATTATTTTGAAAATTTAGAAATTAGATGGGGTAAAATTCTTAAAAAAATCTTTCATATATACATCATTTTAGTGGGTTGTATTATAGAGATTTCTGGTGGGTTTCTGAGAACTCAACGCAAATTGAATTGGGCCGCATTTCGTGGACCAATCAGACCACCTTCGGAACCAGCACCTTGATGTGACTTTTCCTTCCTCTCTATTTATTTCATGCATGCATACATCATGATGCATTGAGAATAATGCATGAGATAAGTGTGGGGGGAGGATTTACTAATGTAGAGTTTTTAAATTTTTTTCTTTTTCACTTATTTTAGGATATTCTTAGAATCTTCCCTTTTGTATAGGATTTTTCTCATTCTTTAAAAACTTTTTGAAATAAGAGACAATATTTTGATCTATTTTTAATAAAATTAAGATGATCTTAGAAATTAAGGAAACTTAATTATGACATCTTAAATCTAGCTGAAATAATAGATCTTATTTAAAATTATAGGTTAAGTATAAAAGATTGGGGAGATAATTTTGTCTTGAATTTTTGCCTTAGATAGTATGCACTTCACACTTACACATTTTGGGATGAAAATAACGACCTAAAATGTCATAAAGTAAAAAAATTAAAAAATATATATAAGTATAAATGAATAAAAAATCACTTATTAAGTTGGATAATTATGCCTCAAGAAGCATGATTATCATACCTAACGGTGGTCAAAAGAAACAAATAATCCCCCTTAGTTTTGTGGCCTTGTTTACTCGAGTCCTTAACCCGAGGGATGTTTTCTCATCTGATGCCATAAAACCGTCTGGTCTGGGAGTCATCGGTTAAAGGCTCATGACCCAGGTAAACTAAAAAGCCTAAGGAAACTAAGGGAAGAAAAAAAAGAAGAAAAAGAAAAATATATTATATAAATAAATGTCTTGATGGTTAGAGTTGAAATTAGAAATGTTCACTATCACAAAGTGTAGATTATGTAGGTTTTATGAAGGATAAAATATTCAATCCAATTTTGAATTCTTACCTTATTTGAAGACAAGATCTTGCATATAGATTAAGCTTAAGAAAGAATAATTTTTGGTGGACTTATGACCTTAGATCGCTTATATTTTTTGAAAAATATTTCGTAAACTTGTCTCTCTTTCAAAATGTGTTTTCATAATACTAATATTTGTCTTCTTTCTTTATGGATTATGTGGGTGCAATCCGCTGAAAACCCTCAGGGGACAACACTCCTCTTCTAGGGGTAACCTAGATGTTTAACAGCTTGTTGTACACGCTCAGTGCAATCGCGTCACTTGCGAAAATGGTGTAATAACATTAGTAGTATAGCTTTTTTTTCTTGTTTTGCTCGGGACGAGCAAAAAGATAAGTGTAGGGGTGTGATTAGTCTATAGTTCTGCATTATTATATCGCATTTTTCTACTGATTTATGAATAAAATGTCAGTCTAAACTGTTTTTGGTCTCTCTTGCAGATAATCAAGACAAGGTGGGCAAAAGGCTAATAAGAGCTTAATTAAACCCTTTTCGGGTAATTAAATCTGCATTTCTTGGAAGCCAAGTAAAGAAGTTTCTAGAAGATGCATTGAACCTAGACCCTTGCGGGTGTCTGACGCAAGTCTGGACGAAATTAACTGAATCTGAGCATATCTGGAAGGTCCTTGAAGTGCCGCGAACCCACATACCAAAACTAGGGACCTAGGTCCCTGGTACTGCCGCAGAAACGTGGCTATGGCCGCATTTTCGCGGCCCTATGGTGGACCCACGCGTCGATCTTCGACGCGTAGCCTCGTCTCACCTTTCAGAGTCTTCTTTCGCCTATATATGCCCCTGCAGAGACCCGAAACGCAAGCAGATTGAAAATAGGCTAGGTTTTCTATCTTTTAGTGTAGGTTGGTGTTGGTGTTCTTCTTCTTTCTTCTGTATTTTTATTTCATTTTTAGATCATGTATTAGGGCAGAGGATTCAGAGAGAGAAAGAGAGAGATTGATATAACAGATGGTAACAATCTATGTAAAGGTGTCTTCTTTCTTCTCCATTGTAATCTTCTCCATCTCTACATGATGCTTTGCTAACTTTTCTTCTCATGGCAATCTAACTACTAACCACTAACCATCTAAACACTTACTTGATAATCCACATGAATCTAATAGCCTTTACAAGGCCTTGCTCTTGCAAGAGCCATTGATGGCTCATGATGATGGATCCTAACATTCTAATATTTCTAACATCTAACCCACTAACTTGCTAACTTGCAATGTCTTCTTTATTTCATGCTCACCTCTAACCGATTTTGATGATTTAATAGTAGCTTGTAACTTGTTATTTGGTATGGATGTGTTATTTGAATGTAGAAGAGCAATCTTATAAGCCATGCTTATTGCTTCTTAAAGTCAAGGACTAGTGATGGTCAAGGATCTATGTGAGACAACTATCACTAAGAGGTTAGCATGGTTAGTAGAGCAATTAGTGGTTAGTAGAGCAATTAGTAGCCATGAGTTTCCTTTCATAGTTTTCTTCTCTCTTTTTACTTTGCTTTAAAAACTATTTCCAAAATCTTTTAATCATTTTTCCTATCATTATTTTTACCATCCTCTTAGTCCATCCTTGTTTTCATCTTCTTCACCATTGTTTTTATTTTCTCGTTTGTTTTCTTCGCCGTTTTTATCGCCTTCTTCACCTATCACTTATGGCTTTCTTTTTCTTTCCTTTCCTCATTCTTTTAACAAAGAAGAACTTGTTAACAACTCACGTGAATAAAAATTGTTAATGCTTCTATTGCCTCCCGTCCCTGTGGATTGGACCCGTTGAGCCAATGCTATAATGGAAGTATCAAGGGAACATTAGCACATACATAATTTCATTGATTTCCTAAAACACACATTTTTGAGTGCTGGCTCTGCTCCGATCACTCATTCTTTGGGAATGAGTGCTTCTACTCTCTGAATTACCTTCCTCTTCAGATGGAGGCCTGGATGACTCAAAGTTGGAATGCTCCTCCTCTTCGGTATGTGCAGAAGATGAGTTTTCCCTTTCCTTCCCTTTGTCCTTGGACTTATTGAAAGGAGTCATAGTCTTCGACTTCTTCTTCTTCTCCTCAAGCAATTGTGAAGCATCTGCTTGAGAGTGTTGATAGATTCACGCAAATGTTTCTTTCTTTATGGAAGAGCTGAGGCCTATGATTCTGCGATGGCAGAGTGTACCTTGCTCATTTCAATGCCCGGGGCTAGGGCGCTGTAGTCCACTGGGGCTATTGCACCAGTCTGAGTGCGGGTATGCCGGTACACTCCTTCTGGCTCAGTGTCAGACTCGTCGGAACTGACTATCGGCTACTTCCCCTTAGTCCTGTTTGGCGTAGTGTTTGGACTCACCATGTTTGCAGTAACTTTAGGGTACTCCGCATCAGAGAAGATTTTTCTCGTACGGGAGAAACGCCTTTTAACCGAGCGGGATACTGGCGTAGATAATAACCAGTTGAACACCAACTATTTGCTTGCATGTGAGTTGCAGTGGCATTCAGAGAGCGTCGCTGTGATGAGCCATTCACAGCAGCATTGTGGAGTAATTTGATGAACACTTCTCTTCTTTATTAAGTAGTCCCTTAAATCCGTCGGAGGGGGATTGAATAGACCAGCCTCGACTCTTTGAGGATGAGGACTTTTCAATTCCCTTTTGACCTTAGCCGTCGGAGAGCGAATGTTACCCTTGCGTCGCAACTCAAAGACGCAAGTCTCAGGGCGCAGGGTTCAGAGATGTGGAGTTCACATTCTGTAAAACAAACATGGTTCTCACGTTTTAGCTTTAAGACGTAGGGTCTTGTGTCTCTGCGGAGAAGAAACACAGACCTCGCGTTGTTGATTGTTGCGTTTGTCTGGCGACACTTGAGAAACACGGACTTCATGAGTCCCGTATTCTGTCATATAGACGAGGATCTCGTGTCTCTGAGAAGAGACGCGGACCTCGCATTGCTGAACGTCGCGTCTGTGAGGTAGACCTCAATTATGCAGCCTTTTAAGCTCTGCGTTTTGGTATCCAAACGCAGACTTCGTGCGTCTAATGCAGTTCAGAAGAGACGTGGGTCTGAGTCTCACGTCCTGTATCTGTTGGACAGATGATTTTTTCAGCTTCTCCCATCTCTTGTCGACGTGCGCGATGCCTTTATTGATGTTCAACATTCTGATTACGCTTCACAAGTTATTGGGAACCCTCAGTAACCTAGAGCTGAGAAATGTTGAGAAGAAGGGCGTGGTAAGATTGGCTTTCAATGACGTTGGCCTCGCGGGTTTTGTCGAAGACGCTGACGCGGGCCAAGCAACCGACGCAGCAAGAAATGGAGCTGTTTGGGCGGGCCATCTTTGGAGAAGTCTCCGAAGAGACTTGAGAGCGGATCTCTGAGGAGATCCTACGGTATTACCATGCCACCTTGGGGCTCTCGGAGCCAGAAGAGAGAAACTCCTCGTATTTTGCCTAGTCGAATTCCACGACAAATGACTCACCGCTTTCCATGAAGTTGATGTCACCTTGCACCACAACTTGCTCATCAGTAGAGAAAGTAGTCCCCAATGGAGTCGCCATCTCTTATTCAGGGCTGATTGAGATTTTCCTGCACACAAAATATAGAATATCAGATTTAGAACAAGTTGTGCAAGGTTCTCAATTCGAATCCGCGGTAGCAGTGGCTATGCGGGTCGTGATCCTCAGGGAGGGACTAGCGATGGAAGCGTTTAAGTAAGATTCTCTAAAAATTATTTTCTTTTATTATTTACAATGGTATATGATATTTACAATGAGAAGGTGAAAAGTAAACTTTGAGAGAGATGGAGATATAAACTAGAATTAGAAAGAAAGAAAACTATACATACATACCTCTTCTACCTTGCTTACCTTTGATCCGTGCGATGACTTACCTTGTCTTGGAAGGCGTACAAGTATGGCGTATAGGATCGTCCACCTTCTTAATCTACACTACGAAAATAAAAGACAAACTAACGAAGGTTTGTTCATCTCCATAGGCCATCAAGGGCTCTTCTTCGGCTAGGCAGTCTCAACGCAATTGGGTCTCATGGTTCACAAGACATTAGAGAGAAAATAGACGAAAACAAGAACAAAAGAAAGACAAGATTAAACAAGAATAAAAGAACATAAAAAAAAAACGAACCTCGAGTTGATTTATTTAACAATAGAAGAAGAGCAAAACTTACACCGATTGTCACCCTCAGTACAAGTAGATCTCCTTCTTCCATGAAAACATCCTCTCCTCTCAGTTACAAAAAGGAAAAATAAAAATTACAAAAGAGAAAAGAAAACCTAAACTAGAAGAAAGCCTAAAAACCCTAATTTTTGGCTCTGTATTTAGCTGGGCGCTCTTCTCGGTTGCACTGCAGGGGTATTTATAGGTGCAGAAGGCAGTAGAGTCCAGATCGAACTCCTCCACAAAACCTGTTGCCCTGGCTTATCCACTTTGCCGCGGAAACGCGGCTTGGGCCGCGTTTCCGCGGCCACGTGGCGTCGGTTGGCCGCGCACCAAAGCGCGTGGCCTCTCCTGGTCCGTCCATCTGGGCGTTTGCTTCTGGAAGTTTGATCCTGGCTCTTTATCTTTGGATTTGGATATAACTTGGAAGCAAGTTACTAGATCCCAAATCTTTATCCACGAATTTCCTTATCTTTGCACTCTCTTCTTTGGCTTTTATCCTCATCCTGTAAGTGTTTAGGGTTGAATAGAAGTCTATCCTTCCCTCTTCTTTGTATTTACAAATTTTGCCCTTAGTATTTGCAATTTTGGCAATTAATATTTGCAACTTTTACATTGGGCTTGAATATGGGCTTTTGGGCTTCTTTTTAAGCTTTATTTCTTTATTTTAATATTTCGAGGTCTGCACACAATAAATCATAAAATATTAGTAAATGTGCAGAATTATAGGAAAAAATATGAAAATGTGATGGTAAATATAATGATAAAAATGCACTTTTCACTACCAATCACACCCTCACACTTATCTTTTTGCTCGTCCTCGAGTAAAAATCAAAGAGAAAAAGAAAAATTAATCTAACCTAACTCACTTTCGTAGAAATCACGGTTGCACTTAGCATGTGCAACAAGCCGGTAAACCTTTAGGTTATCCTAGAGGACGAGTGTTGTCTCGTGAGGGTTTTCAGCGGATTACACCCACAAATCCATAAAAAGGAAAATATTTGAAATACTTTTGAAGGGACTAAATAGTCTATAAGTTTTTAGGATCCTCATTTCTATTCATTCTTAAACTTAGTCTTTATATAGTAAATTGTTATCCTTTTTAGGTAAGGATTAAAATTAAATTTTTGTATAGTCTTTTTCGTTACCAAAAATCATATGCATCCTTATGAATTTTTACTAGGAATTCCTTAACTTGGACTCTCATGCCTCTTTATTATTATTATTATTTTTTTATAACTCATCTAATTTTTTTTCGTGTAAGTATCAAGCCTTCTTGAGGCCCTCATACCTAACTAATTGACTATTAGATGTGTTAATATAATATTTTTTTTTTACATGTATAACTCATCTAATTTTCTTTCGTGTAAGTATCAAGGCTTCTTCAGGCCCTCATACCTAAGTAATTGACTATTAGATGTGTTAATACATATATTATATTTCTTAGTTTTCTTAGGCTTTCTAATCCACCCATGTAGCGAACTTAAAGTCGGTGGCTCCCAAACCGGTCGGCTTTAGGGCACCGGGTGAGAAAACACCCCGCGGACTTAAGGATTCGAGTGAACTAGGCCACAAAACTAAGGACTTTATTTATAAAATCACCTTTAGGCGTGAATACTTATGCTTCTTGAGGCACATGTATCCAGCTTAATCAGTGAATTTCTCTTTTTTTTTCTTTTTTTTCTTTTTTTTATTATTATTTATTATAGGGTACAAGAGTCTTTGTCTTAGAATCCTAGATATGTAAATGTAGTAGGTATGCATATTTCATTAAGGTAAAAATCAAGACTAATTACTTATTCAAATTTTCCTCCTATACCTAAAATTCAACAATTTATTTATTTTGACCAAGTTTTTAGAAATCCTAATCATGATTTTCCTAATTCTTAAGACTAACTTAGATTTCTTTCAAAAGATAAGTCAAAATATTGTCCTTTTTTTTTAATTATCAATTTTGTTAGTTTCTAACTATGTTAGTATGTTAGTAAAGCCTCCCCCCACACTTATCTCATGCATTGTCCTCAATGTATGAATGTATGCATGTATGCATGAAAAAGAAGAAGGGAGGGCAAAAGTTACCTCAATGTGGTCGTTCCGGTGGTGGTCTAATTGGTCCACGAAGTGTGGCACAATCTACTTTTTGTGGAATTCGGAGGAACCCACCAGAAATTTTTCTTGTATAACCCACTAAAATGATGTCTGTATGAACATTTTTTAAAAATTCCACCCCATCAAATTTTCAAATTTCATAATTATTTTCAGAGTCAATTGTGTCAACTGCCTTGTCCCAAAATGGTGTGTGAAAAGATGGAATGATTGACTTGGACGTGGGAAGTACGGGAACGAATACCGACTCAGGAAAGAAACTTAAATCAAGTAATGGTTCAGGAGTCGGGCTAGGTTCAGGAAGTGGGTCCAAATCAATAAGTTGAAGCTCAAGTCCACAATAATCTTCCCACAATGGAATGTGACTCAATATTGGTGATTCAAGTTCAGGAATGATCGGTGTGGGAACCAAAACTGACTCTAAAATATTACCTAAGTCGGGTAACAAAACAGGAGTCAACAATGATTCGGGAAGTTGAACTTGCTCACAGATTTGAGAATTTAGGTCACATATCTCATTGAGCTCAATATCATAAAAAGTAGAACTTGCCAATTTATCCATGGGACTTTCAAAATTGCAAAATTGGTCAAGGTCAATATGATCATCAAAAATGGGTGATTCAATTTCATGATGAATTGGCACAGGATCCAATGTTGACTCGGGAAAAGTAAAATCAGGTGGAGATACTGGAGTCATTATTGAGTCAGTAAATAAAATTGAATCACCGGTGGAAGATCATGATCATATTCATGCTCAAGTTCTATTTCAGGAAAGGAAAAACTTGCCAAGTTATCAAAATTTGAAGTTTCGGCAAGTTCACATGATGGCACTGAATTAGAATCTTATTGTCCAAAGCAACTTGGTTCGTCGGCTCTAAGAGAGTGGTCAGCGATATTAGAAATGGCCGAACGGTGAGAACGTAAAGATTGAACCATCATATCTATATCATGATCACGGGCTAATCTAGCCTGAGTCATGGCTGCAAGCATCCTTTCATAGTTGATAGGTGCATCATGTTGTGATTGGACTTGAAAGGATGAAGTTTAATCGTGATGAAGTTGTGAGTCGGTGGACTCACGCATAATCATGTCTGCGATTGATGGTAATTGTTTCTTGGACTCATGCATACTCATCATTTCCTGGATAGATGGTAGTCTATTCTGACTGGGTGGATCTGAGTATGACTCTTGGGAATATTGTGGACAAGGTGGAGACGGAGGACAAGTCAGTTGAAAATTGGACTCGGGGGAAGCGAAACCCATGAACTCTGTGAAGAGTTGAAAGTGGTATGAAAATTATGGTCATAAGATGGGGGGTATGGGTTATAATCATTCGGATAAGACCATTCCGGCACACTTGATTGGTCAAAGTTATGATATGCCGGGTTGGTAATATCCGAAAAAGTGTTAGGTGCGTAATATGGATTAAAGTTGAAAAAATTATTATTATATGCCATATCACACCAACACAAACAAAAAAAAACAAACAAACAAACAAAAAAGAAAAAAAATTCTAACATAAGTTAGGGTAGGCCTATGACCTAGACGACTCCTAACTGGTTAGACTGTCCACAGGAGGTAGGGTGCAGACTTTGACCACAAGTTAATCAGCCAGGTCAGGGCAAGAGTGGTGGGAGGTTTTCCGTCAAAGACGTTCCTTAATTAAATAACCACCAATCTTCGGGCTTTCGGCCCTCAATCCCCTTCCTAGACACTGATTTGGCAGGAGTCAACTTCCAGCACTGTTCTCCCTTAGGATAATCTCCTAATTGAGTCCGATATGTCCCTAGGGCCAACGTCTACTCATTTTTAGTTAGGCTTGGGTTAGTGAGTGCTTGGAATATGATTTTTGGGCCAAGAAAGGGTGATGAAATCCCCACCTTATCTTGTTAATGGGTTATGCCCTTAAGATAAGTTTGTGCAAGTGTACAAGATATGTAAATAAGATTCACTCAAAGCAATGAAAATCAACCAAGAGATGAGTCCTATTCTACATGTAATGCGAACGTACCTTGCTCCAGCACTCTTCAACAGTAAAAATAAATGAATTGAAAAGACACGTGCCTAAAATGTAAACGTCTAATCAATTTTTTATCTTTTCAACAAATATTTTACTGTTGATTAATTAGCAGTATACAGGTTTATCACATAACAAATTTTAACAGAGCAGAAAACAAATCTTGCAATTTGTAGCAACCTGCAGAAAGATCTGTCAATAATGAACTACTAAGGCCGCGGAAACGCGGCTATTACCGTGGATCCGCGGCACTGTAGTAGGCTCTGATGCTCTGCCTTCGAGGGCAGAGGCACAGAGTTGCTATATGTCCACTTCTGCTGTTTCCTGTTCTCCAAACCTGCAAACAGAAAGAATAAAAGAATTAATTAATTTTTTTTTAAGGACAAACTTACCGTCCCTCCCCGGCAACGGCGCCAAAATTTTGATTGAGATTTTCCTGCACACAATATATAGAATATCAGATTTAGAACAAGTTGTGCAAGGTTCTTAATTCGAATCCACGGTAGCAGTGGCTATGCGGGTCGTGATCCTCAGGGAGGGACTAGCGATGGAAGCGTTTAAGTAAGATTCTCTAAAAATTATTTTCTTTTATTATTTACAATGGTATATGATATTTACAATGAGAAGGTGAAAAGTAAATTTGAGAGAGATGGAGATCTAAACTAGAATTAGAAAGAAAGAAAACTATACATACATACCTCTTCTACCTTGCTTACCTTTGATCCGTGCGATGACTTACCTTGTCTTGGAAGGCATACAAGTATGGCGTATAGGATCGTCCACCTTCTTAATCTACACTACGAAAATAAAAGACAAACTAACGAAGGTTTGTTCATCTCCATAGGCCATCAATGGCTCTTCTTCGGCTAGGCAGTCTCAACGCAATTGGGTCCATGGTTCACAAGACATTAGAGAGAAAATAGAAGAAAACAAGAACAAAAGAAACACAAGATTAAACAAGAATAAAAGAACGTAAAAAAAAAAAACGAACCTCGAGTTGATTTATTTAACAATAGAAGAAGAGCAAAACTTACACCGATTGTCACCCTCAGTACAAGTAGATCTCCTTCCTCCATGAAAACATCCTCTCCTCTCAGTTACAAAAAGGAAAAATAAAAATTACAAAAGAGAAAAGAAAACCTAAACTAGAAGAAAGCCTAAAAACCCTAATTTTTGGCTTTGTATTTAGCTGGGCGCCCTTCTCGGTTGCACTGCAGGGGTATTTATAGGTGCAGAAGGCAGTAGAGTGCAGATCGAACTCCTCCACAAAAACCTGTTGCCCTGGCTTATCCACTTTGCCGCGGAAACACGGCTTGGGCCGCGTTTCCGCGGCTACGTGGTGTCGGTCGGCCGCGCGCTTTGGTGCGTGGCCTCTCCTGGTCCGTCCATCTGGGCTTTTGCTTCTGGAAGTTTGATCCTGGCTCTTTATCTTTGGATTTGGATATAACTTGGGAAGCAAGTTACTAGATCCCAAATTTTTTATCCACGAATTTCCTTATCTTTGCACTCTCTTCTTTGGCTTTTATACTCATCCTGCAAGTGTTTAGGGTTGAATAGAAGTCTATCCTTCCCTCTTCTTTGTATTTGCAACTTTTGCCCTTAGTATTTGCAATTTTGGCAATTAATATTTGCAACTTTTACATTGGGCTTGAATATGGGCTTTTGGGCTTCTTTTAAAGCTTTATTTCTTTATTTTATTATTTTGAGGCCTGCACACAATAAATCATAAAATATTAGTAAATGTGCAGAATTATAGGAAAAAATATGAAAATGTGATGGTAAATATAATGATAAAAATGCACTTTTCACTACCAATCACACCCCACACTTATCTTTTTGCTCGTCCTCGAGTAAAAATCAAAGAGAAAAAGAAAAATTAATCTAACCTAACTCACTTTCGTAGGAATCACGGTTGCACTTAGCATGTGCAACAAGCCGTTAAACCTCTAGGTTACCCTAGAGGACGAGTGTTGTCTCGTGAGGGTTTTCAGCGGATTACATCCACAAAATCCATAAAAAGAAAAATATTTGAAATACTTTTGAAGAGACTAAATAGTCTATAAGTTTTTAGGATCCTCATTTTTATTCATTCTTAAACTTAGTCTTTATATAGTAAATTGTTATCCTTTTTAGGTAAGGATTAAAATTGAATTTTGTACAGTCTTTTTCGTTACCAAAAATCATATGCATCCTTATGAATTTTTACTAGGAATTCCTTAACTTGGACTCTCATGCCTCTTTATTATTATTATTATTTTTTTATAACACATCTAATTTTCTTTCGTGTAAGTATCAAGGCTTCTTGAGGCTCTCATACCTAACTAATTGACTATTAGATGTGTTAATATAATATTTTTTTTTTACATGTATAACTCATCTAATTTTCTTTCGTGTAAGTATTAAGGCTTCTTGAGGCTCTCATACCTAACTAATTGACTATTAGATGTGTTAATACATATATTATATTTCTTATTTTTCTTAGACTTTCTAATCCACCCATGTAGCGAACTTAAAGTCAGTGGCTCCCAAACCGGTCGGCTTTAGGGCACCGGGTGAGAAAACACCCCGCGGACTTAAGGATTCGAGTGAACTAGGCCACAAAACTAAGGACTTTATTTATAAAATCACCTTTAGGCGTGAATACTTATGCTTCTTGAGGCACATGTATCCAGCTTAATCAGTGAATTTCTCTTTTTTTCTTTTTTTCTCTTTTATTATTATTATTATTTATTATAGGGCACAAGAGTCTCTGTCTTAGAATCCTAGATATGTAAATGTAGTAGGTATGCATATTTCATTAAGGTAAAAATCAAGACTAATTACTTATTCAATTTTTCCTCCTATACCTAAAAATTCAACAATTTATTTATTTTGACCAAGTTTTTAGAAATCCTAATCATGATTTTCCTAATTCTTAAGACTAACTTAGATTTCTTTCAAAAGATAAGTCAAAATATTGTCCTTTTTTTTTAATTATCAATTTTGTTAGTTTCTAACTATGTTAGTATGTTAGTAAAGCCTCCCCCCACACTTATCTCATGCATTGTCCTCAATGTATGAATGTATGCATGTATGCATGAAAAAGAAGAAGGGAGGGAAGAAGTTACCTCAAGGTGGTGGTTCCGGTGGTGGTCTAATTGGTCCACGAAATGTGGCACAATCTACTTTTCGTGGAATTCGGAGGAACCTACCAGAAATTTTCTTGTATAACCCACTAAAATGATGTCTGTATGAACATTTTTAAAAAATTTCACCCCATCAAATTTCCAAATTTCATAATTATTTCAAAGTCAATTGTGTCAACCGCCTTGTCCCAAAATGGAGTGTGAAAAGATGGAATGATTGACTTGGACGTGGAAGTACGGGAACGAATACCGACTCAGGAAAGAAACTTAAATCAAGTAATGTTTTAGGAATCGGGCTAGGTTCAGGAAGTGGGTCCAAATCAATAAGTTGAAGCTCAAGTCCATAATAATCTTCCCACAATGGAATGTGACTCAATATTGGTGATTCAAGTTCAGGAATGATAGGTGTGGGAACCAAAACTGACTCTAAAATATTACCTAAGTCGGGTAACAAAACAGGAGTCAACAATGATTCGGGAATTTGAACTTGCTCACAGATTTGAGAATCTAGGTCACATATCTCATTGAGCTCAATATCATAAAAAGTAGAGCATGCCAATTTATCCATGGGACTTTCAAAATTGCAAAATTGGTCAAGGTCAATATGATCATCAAAAATGGGTGATTCAATTTCATGATGAATTGGCACAGGATCCAATGTTGACTCGGGAAAAGTAAAATCAGGTGGAGATACCGGAGTCATTATTGAGTCAGTAAATAAAATTGAATCATCGGGTGGAAGATCATGATCATATTCATGCTCAAGTTCTATTTCAGGAAAGGAAAAACTTGCCAATTTATCAAAATTTGAAGTTTCGGCAAGTTCACATGATGGCACTGAATTAGAATCTTGTTGTCCAAAGTAACTTGGTTCGTCAGTTCTAAGAGAGTGGTCAGCGATATCAGAAATGGCCGAACGGTGAAGACGTAAAGATTCAACCATCATATCTATATCATGATCACGGGCTAATCTGGCCTGAGTCATGCTGCAAGCATCCTTTCATAGTTGATAGGTGCATCATGTTGTGATTGGACTTGAAAGGATGAAGTGTAATCGTGATGAAGTTGTGAGTCGGTGGACTCACGCATAATCATGTCTGCGATTGATGGTAATTGTTGCTTGGACTCATGCATACTCATCATTTTCTGGATAGATGGTAGTCTATTCTGACTGGGTGGATCTGAGTATGACTCTTGGGAATATTGTGGACAAGGTGGAGACGGAGGACAAGTCGGTTGAAAATTGGACTCGGGGGAAGCGAAACCCCATGAACTCTGTGAAGAGTTGAAAGTGGTATGAAAATTATGGTCATAAGATGGGAGGTATGGGTTATAATCATTTGGATAAGACCATTCTGGCACACTTGATTGGTCAAAGTTATGATATGCCGGGTTGGTAATATCCGAAAAAGAGTTAGGTGTGTAATATGGATTAAAGTTGAAAAAATTATTATTATATGCCATATCACACCCACACAAACAAAAAAAATAAACAAACAAACAAACAAAAAGAAAAAAAATTCTAACAGAGCAGAAAACAAATCTTGCAATTTGTAGCAACCTGCAGAAAGATCTGTCAGTAATGAACTACTAAGGCCGCGGAAACGCGGCTATTACCGCGGATCTGCGGCACTGTAGTAGGCTCTGATGCTCTGCCTTCGAGGGCAGAGGCACAGAGTTGCTATATGTCCACTTCTGCTGTTTCCTGTTCTCCAAACCTGCAAACAGAAAGAATAAAAGAATTAATTAATTTTTTTTAAAGATAAACTTACCGTCCCTCCCCGGCAACGGCGCCAAAATTTTGATTGAGATTTTCCTGCACACAAAATATAGAATATCAGATTTAGAACAAGTTGTGCAAGGTTCTCAATTCGAATCCACAGTAGCAGTGGCTATGTGGGTCGTGATCCTCAGGGAGGGACTAGCGATGAAAGCGTTTAAGTAAGATTCTCTAAAAATAATTTTCTTTTATTATTTACAATGGTATATGATATTTACAATGAGAAGGTGAAAAGTAAATTTGAGAGAGATGGAGATCTAAACTAGAATTAGAAAGAAAGAAAACTATATATACATACCTCTTCTACCTTGCTTACCTTTGATCCGTGCGATGACTTACCTTATCTTGGAAGGCGTACAAGTATGGCGTATAGGATCGTCCACCTTCTTAATCTACACTACGAAAATAAAAGACAAACTAACGAAGGTTTGTTCATCTCCATAGGCCATCAAGGGCTCTTCTTCGGCTAGGCAGTCTCAATGCAATTGGGTCTCATGGTTCACAAGACATTAGAAAGAAAATAGAAGAAAATAAGAACAGAAGAAACACAAGATTAAATAAGAATAAAAGAACATAAAAAAAAATGAACCTCGAGTTGATTAATTTAACAATGGAAGAAGCGCAAAACTTACACCGATTGTCACCCTCAGTACAAGTAGATCTCCTTCCTCCATAAAAACATCCTCTCCTCTCAGTTTCAAAAAGGAAAAATAAAAATTACAAAAGAGAAAAGAAAACCTAAACTAGAAGAAAGCCTAAAAACCCTAATTTTGGCTCTGTATTTAGCTGGGCGCCCTTCTCGGTTGCACTGCAGGGGTATTTATAGGTACAGAAGGCAGTAGAGTCCAGATCGAACTTCTTCACGAAACCTGTTGCCCTGGCTTATCCACTTTGCCGCGGAAACGCGGCTTGGGCAGCGTTTCCGCCGCCATGTGGCGTCGGTTGGCCGCGCGCTTTGGCGCGTGGCCTCTCCTGGTCCGTCCATCTGGGCGTTTACTTCTGGAAGTTTGATCCTGGCTCTTTATCTTTGGATTTGGATATAACTTGGGAAGCAAGTTACTAGATCCCAAATCTTTTATCCACGAATTTCTTTATCTTTGCACTCTCTTCTTTGGCTTTTATCTTCATCCTGCAAGTGTTTAGGGTTGAATAGAAGTCTATCCTTCCCTCTTCTTTGTATTTGCTACTTTTGCCCTTAGTATTTGCAATTTTGGCAATTAATATTTGCAACTTTTACATTGGGCTTGAATATGGGCTTTTGGGCTTCTTTTTAAGCTTTATTTCTTTATTTTAATATTTCGAGGCCTGCACACAATAAATCATAAAATATTAGTAAATGTGCAGAATTATAGGAAAAAATATGAAAATGTGATGGTAAATATAATGATAAAAATGCACTTTTCACTACCAATCAGGGGCGGAAAGTTGAAAGTGTATTATAAAATTTTCTTGAACCAATGAAAAGTTATAATAACTCAAATACCAACTACAAGAGAGAGAAGACACTCAACCTCAGATCCTCTCTTTGTTTAAGGCTGGGTTCTTTGCATAGAGGTGGAAAGTGAATCTTGTTTTCCATTAACCGGGTGAACGTCAAACTTCTTCAGAACTTTTCTCCTTGGATCACAGATGGAGTAGCACAGCTCCTATCCAATGAAATCTCAAAGTGACTTAGACAAAAACTTGAACTCAGCAAGTTTATGTAGAAGAGTTGAACTCTTTATAATGCTAATCTTTCTCAGCTGGAGAAATATTCTGACCCCACTTCAATAGCAAACTGAGTTATTTATAGGGTTTCAGGGGTAAAAATGTTCCCTAATAATCCTCCATAATGGGGTTAACTCCCTTCATTACGTGGGCAGTACTTGACTCAGTAATGGGGGTAGTTGATGCAGGGCTCCTCCGCAGTTGAAATGAGGCTTGAGCTCTGCATTTAGCTGTTGAGGTGATGCTGGATGTGGGTCTTGAGTTTCGCGTTTGGGCGCCGCGGTGGTGTTGAAATGCGAACCTCAAACTCTGTGTTTTCTCATTGATGTGATATTAGATGCGTGCCTCAAGCTTCGCCTCTGAGATGCGGGCTTCAAGCTCTGTGTCTGAGCACTAATATGTTGAGACGCGGGCTTCAAGCCCTACATCTTGACATTGGAGGGATGCTAGGGCGCAGGCTTCGAGCCCTGCGTCTTGGCATTACACGAGTGGCATTGATTAGCCTCGCATCTGAAGCATGGAGTCTGTTATCTGATGACTTGTCTTCAGTGATTTTTAGACAGTCTACACCATACCACTGGCAGTTTGTACTGGAGTCAGCACTTTCAGCAGAATACATCTGAATTCTGATACGCAGATACCATTGTCCGGACGAGGGAGTGATCTAATAACATCCACTTCTGACATTATTATTATTAGATAATTAAGTTATGTCAGGGACATGGTAATGTGTAGCATATTATATTATGCAATAATGATTATCAGTACCGCATGGTATTTTAATCATCTCCTTGCCAATGTCACCCGTCACTCGCAGTCCATACCAGAGTAATACTAATGTGCAAACCCTGATAGATCTTACTCAGATCTGCTATGGGTGTAACAGAATCCGAATAAAGGAGAGACCAAATATCACACGTTCCTAATATCATTACTGTTGGGTTGTTACATTCTTATTATTCATCTGATCCATATGTCTAGGTATATATTTTCGGTACACATACATCCACATATGAATAAAACGAGTTAAGTTTATTGAAAACTGATGGAGATCAACTGTATTAGGTTCATAATGGGCCCGGCATACCCGGGACAACGGCCTCAGGACACCTGAGTTTGGCTCCAAAACCGGATGCTAAGTCATAATAGTAACAAAAATGGATCAGGTCAGGGGTGCCAATTCACCCCAACCGGTCCCCTGTGGCCTTAAGCGAATCTAAAATAGTAGTTGCATATCGAACCGTTATGAAACTGTAACGCCCCGATCCCACGAGTACGGAGACGTTACTACGACGTATATATGTAGGTCAGAAATATGCTCACGTATATACGCTAAGCTTCAGTATAAGTAAGAATCAGAATACGAAAGCAAGTGGTGCATTATACATTCCAACATATGAGTACAATTACAAAGTTATCACGGATGTAACACAATATTACAAGAATATTTCATCACCGTTAGGCGCAAATGCTAGAATACAAAGAGTGTACAAGTATGAACAGTATAAAAGGAGGCTCAGATTCATCACAGGAAAACTCTAGAGCCGAGCAGGGGGCCTAGAAGGATGGGGCTCTGGACGGTCTGCCGATGATCCCTGCTACCGCTGCGCACCTCTGGCCAGCAACTAGGAGAATCCACACGCTCCAAGCTCCAAAACCTGGACATGAGGATCCAGGGGAGTCAGAACTCCCCTAACGAGTGGTGATGCGAATGCCAAGTAGCGTGCATAGATAAACACTCGTGTATCGATAAATCTGAATCATAAACATGCATTTGAAAACCGTGTCATGAGCACAATCATGCAGGAGCAAGTAGATATATAGCAAATGATATCAAGTAGACTCATGATATGATAAGATAAAAATAGGAGACTGATGGAATAGAACACAAGTGATAAAGCAGGATGTAAGCAACTATTATAATAATTCATAAAACTGAAAATCCGAACTGAAATCCAATGGAAGCAAACATGGCAAAGCATACAACGGATCCATAGTTGGCATCTTTTGTTATTATTACTCGTCTTACCTAGATGTCTAGATATGTGAACTAGTGTCCCAGCACACATATATCCACATCTGAGTAAAGCAAGGTTGTTATTGAAAACCAACGGGGGTATCAACGAACAATGTTTACAGTGGGTCCCGTCCATACCCGGGACCACGGCCCAGGATATTCTGCTGCTGGTGTACGGAACCTACCGCGAGGCAATCAGGAGGGCCTTATAGGATGCTTTTTTCAAGATGGTACCAAGGAGGAGGGAGCCATCGCTCCCCTCGGTCGCCTGGAGGTCCACAGGTCAGACCGAAAGTTTTAGTTGCACAACATACCTAGTACCACTGTAAACACGAATATGTATTGATATCCACAAGTTTTTCCCCGACCAGATGTAAGTTGTCTCATTTTATGATTTATTAGATAATTATCAGATTCCAGGAATGAGCAAGAACAAGCTAGGAATGTCAAGAGTACAAGTATATCAGGAGTACGATTTGTACTATAATGTATCAAGATGTAAACAAGATGTCAGGTCATCATTCCCGTTATCGTGATAATTATAAGAGTCAAGTATATCATGTCGGGTGTCAAGTGATAGCATGACAAGAGGGTGTTATTAGGCAGGTGACAAGTCATGTCATAACAGGGAGCGATTGTCAAGTAGTAGCATGTCGGATGTCAGGTGATAACGCATCAGTTGTCAAGTGATACAGACAGGTGTTAGATATTAGCATGCAAATGATAAGTATTAAGTAATAGCATGCCAGTGTTAACATATCAAGTATGTACATGAGATGTGATAGAATAATAGCTGAGCACAATCAAGCGGAGCTGAGCAAGCTGGAGGTATGGACAGCGAATAGTGTTTAACACTAGAGCGCCTGGCGAGGTTACCGGGACGACTCGGCTTGAAGTGCGAGTAGAAAATCTGGTAGCATCTTGCCTAGACGAATCTAGTGATAAAGTATTAGCGCTAAGCGTGCCTACCAAGCGGAGCTGAAAGACTTGACGGTCAGAGCGCACTTCTCTTTCGAGGTAGTGGGCGAGAGTCCGGAGGCTAAAGTACGCTCGGGGTCTAAGCGCACTCTCAATAGCTACCACGAAACCCGTAACAGTACAGGCATACAACCAATTGGATAGCCAGACGGGAGAGGGCAGAAACCTAGAGTTGGTACAAGAGTACCTGCGATGTTAGTACCATGCAAGCATGTTATATCGTGATAATAGCTAATCTACCGTAGAGTAGTGAAGTCTGAAGGTTGAGTAGAGAGCCCGAAAGCTGAAGGGCCCGGAGGCCAAGTATGAAGCCCGGAAGTTGAAGGGCCCAGAGGCCAAGTATGAAGCCCGGAGGTTGAAGGGCCCTGAGCCAAACGACGACGAAGGGTCGGCCACGCATGGTATAAGGTATATCACAAGCATGATATGTGTACAAGAATTGAACTACCCTAATATAAGCAGTCGTCACAGAGCAATACATGTCCAGCCATTAGCACTCGGTCACATACAAATACAGGGATGCAGCCCAATACAAACTACATATAAATTTATAATAAATAACATGTCAACCCCACGAAGCGGGGAAGACCAAATAGAGGCAAGGACACTCGCCTAAATCTCTGAAAATGCCGAAACTCTGAAACTCTGGGAATTCGCGCATGCGCCAAAAATAACATAACAAATATATATATAATTATCTAGAGAGAGAAAGAGTTAGAGAGAGAAATAGAAAACTAGAGAGAGAAAGAGATTTTTAGAAAGAGAAAATCTTAGAGAGAGAAAGAGGGAGATCTAGAGAGAAAGAGAATAGAGAGAATTTGGAGAGAGAGACGGTTAGAGAGAGAATTGGAGAGAGAGGTGAGAGAAAAGGGGGTTGTTGCCCACTCTTATAAGCCCCGCCAGGCCTCCTGGCCTGGCGTGGCCCTACCAGGCCGCTCTGGCGATCCTTCGGAGCCCGCCGGCCACCCCAAAGAGAAGAGAGAGGGAAAATGGGAGAGAGAGAAGAAAGAACTGGAGAGAGAGATCCAGGGGGCTGTTGCCCCCTGCTCACGCACAGCGCCCCCTGGGGGCTCATGGGTATCGCCGGCCACCAATGGGCAGGGGTGGCCGGCCACCCCAAAGAGAGAGGGAGAGGAGAGGGAAAAAGTGGAAAAGAAAAAGAAAAAGAAAAGGAAAAGAAAAGGAAAGAAGAAGAAAAAGAAGACGAAGAAAGAAAAAGAAAGGAAAGGAGAAGAGGGACTCGTCGGAATTGGAGGGGGCTCACCGGCAGTGGTGGTCGAAGTCCCAGTGATGGTGGTGGTGGCCGAACCTTAGGGGAGGAAGAGAGAGAGAGGTGGGAGAAATTGAAGGGTGGAGAAGAAAGAGGAGGAGATGGAGAGAGAGAATTGAGGGAGAGATTAGAAGTTAAAGGGAGAGAGGGAGAATTTGGGGGAAGGAGGAGGAGGAGGCGGTCCTTGGCGCCAGGGAAAGGAGAAGAAAGCAAAAAAATGAAAGGAAAGAGAGAAGAAAAAAAAAGATAAAGAGAAGAAAATGAAGGAAAAAGAAAAAGGAAAAAAGAAAAGAAAAAGAAAAGAAAAGAAAAGGAAGGATGGATGGGAAGAATGGGAAGGGTAGTTAATAGGGGTAAGGTCGGCGGTGAAGTGACAGGGGGAAAAGAAAGGAAAAGAAAGAAAGAAAGAAAGGAAAGATTCCAAAAAATAAAATATAATAAGGTCAGAAAATATCGACTGTTTCAGAAAAATCCCCAAAAATACTCAGAGGTAGAAAACATCATCCTGAGGAATAATATGAAATCGGTTCTCAGAAATAAATCCCATGTTTAAATTAAAAATCCTGAAATCAACCGTCGATACCGGTCTACACCGGGTCGGCCGGATTTTGATAAATTCTGAAAAATTTTAGAAAATGTATTAAAGAAGAAAAACAAGATTCTAAGAAGAAATGTGAAAGAAAATTTAGAAATTCAATTCTGATTGTAAAATAAAAATCCTGGAATCAACCAGCGATACTGGCCGACACCAAATCTGGTAGAATTTTGATAAATTTAGAAAATTCTTATAAAAAGTATTTAGATAGGAAATATGACTTTAAGAAATAATGTGAAAAGCCATTTCTAGAAATTCAACTCTGATTGTAATTTAAAAAATCTGAAGAATTGGTCAGCGGTACTGGTCGACAATGGTTTTAAAGATTTTCATTTAAATTCAGGAAATTTCCAAAAAATCATAGAAAATCTAAAATATTAGAAAACGATGTTTGAAACTGAAATGGGTCAAATCTGAATACCAAAAAGACCAAATCGAGTAATACCCTAGGATCGGGTCCCCGGCTCTGACTAGGGCTGACTCTGAGTGCACGAATCCGGATGCAAGGTAAAACGATCATATAAATAATTCATAATACAAAACAAACACAGGAAGTAAGTCGAAAAACGATCGAAAAATCTAAATACGCAACTAAGAACGTATCCGGGAGCGGGGTGTTACAGAAACGTAGATATTGAAGTCATCAATTTCCCTCATCCTAAGTGTATGTGGAGTCAGTTATTATAACCAATTCATTGTACAGTTTTTAGTGTATGTTCATGATATACCGTTTACAGGGATCAACAAAAGTAAAGTTCAGGGAGATGTGAGATTCTAGGGGTGGCCCTCGTGGATTCAAGAGGTGGCCCCTACCACAGAGACGTGTGATTTGGCACTTTATTCCACGTGGCACTTAGTTTCACACATCATATCAGTAACAATATGTCAAGATTCAGTAGTAAGTCCCCATAAATTAGTATCATGATTTATCCATTCAAAAATTACGGTACCAGTTTGGAATCAGTGTGTAATATATCAAGAGTTACGGTACCATCTAGTATTCAACATACATCATGTAGTCAGTATGTGAGATGTTAATGTCATGTCAATGTCAAATGTCACTATCATGTCAAGTATAATGTCAGTATCAGGTATCAGTAACAGATGTTAAGTCAGGTAATCCATGTCAAATATCAGTGACAATATTAGTATCAGTATCTAGTAAATAGTATAAAAATAGCACTACAACTATGCACATACAAGCGAAGCAAAACAGTGATGGGGCACAACCAGCAAACAGTGTTTAATCACTAAAGCGCTAGATGGAGCTATAGAAAGGACTCAGCTTAGACTGAGAGTCTGAAATCCAGCAGAGTTCTGCCTTAACGAGTCCGGTGAATAAAGCGATGAGCGCTAAATATGTCAACCAGGCGAAGTTAGTAAACCTGAAAGTCTAATGCGCCTTGAGGGCTGTAATAAGAGACCATAAGGTCTAATAGGGCCAGAAGGCCTAGTTGGCAACTGCAGAAAATAATGTTAGTGCCACACATAACCACATATATTAATAATCCATAATACACATCTCCAATGTTGTGTAGCTGGTCCACTCTGCTAGGCTACCACTAAACCCTTAAGGGTATAGGCTTCGTTAACAGCATTGGATAGCCTACAGAGTGGTCTCCTTGACGATAATCCCGAAAGACCATTCGCCGGAGGGTCTTCTCCTGCAACCTGCACCCCAGTTAGTCCCAAAATACAATAATTCCAGAAAATTACAGGAATTTCATAATAAATCCTACATGCCCAAAAATTCCTAGAATACACCGATAAATTTTATAATTAAAAGAAATTTCCTAAAAATATATAGGACATTTCTAAAACATGGGAAAATTCTAAAAATACACGAATAAATTCTAAAAATTATAGGAAAATTCTACAAATGCTCAGAACATGTAATATGCATGCACTGTACAAATATACATGTACAAGTGTATATATGCTCATATATAACAAGGGAAGAGTACTCGCCTATATTGGGAAAATATCGATACCACGTGCACATGCGCACGTGTGTGCACGTGTGTGCTTGTGGACAACCAAGAGGCTGGCTATGGACTGTAGGAAGAAAGAGGGAGTTGAGGTTTTTAGAGAGAGAAAGGTAAAGAAGAGAGATAAATCTAGAGAGAGAAAATTAGGATTTTGGTTTTGGGGAGAGAGAAAGGGTGGATAGGTGTGAAATTGGTGGAGTAGGTGGAGGAGTATATGGGGAAGACCTAGGTTGCTGGCAGCCTGAAAAAAGGGGAGAGAGTGTGAGAAATCTAGAGAGAGAAATTAAAAGAAGGAGAAAGTGTGTGTTTAGGGGTTTTGGTGAGAGAAAATTGGGAAAAATATGGGAGGTGGAAGAGCACATGAAGGAGGTTAGGAGGTGGCCGGACTAGTGTAGGAGATAAAGTTAGAGAGAGAAAGTAGAGAGAGTAGAAAGAGGAGAGAGAAAGTAAGATTTAGGCCATTTTTAGAGAGAGAATGAAATGAAAAAATTAGAAAAAAATTGTGACTGGCTTAGGGAAGGTAGAAGAGAGGTTATGCCAGTAGTGGAGTGGTTCTAGGAGGTGGTGGTAGATTTTTATGATTTTTAGGAAAAATTTGGAAGAGTTTTTGGTATTTTTTAGAAAGAGAAAATGCTGGAGGGAGGAAGGAGGAGGCTGGCCATGGCCTTAGGCAAGTGAGGGATGATAAAGAGTGGGGGAGAGGCTTCCTTGAGAAGCCAAGGAGGCTTCTAGAATAATGGAGAAAGAAAAGAGAAGGAAAAGGAAAAAGAAATGCAAATGCAAATATTAAATTGTTGGGGTTATGTGTAAATGTCCCACAAGAAAATAA